>VYZT01026728.1:0-11814 GCA_013400735.1 Pomatostomus ruficeps
AATAGGATCAGGAACAAGACTATTGTTAAAAAGAAACCTGCTGTTCAAAAAGAATAAAAGATAAATCAACAAATTAATACTAATGGATAAAGTACACCGTAGATCAACAAGCCAGAAAATGTCCTGAAACAGCAATTCAGATTAACATTTGAAAAGACCTTCAATACCTAGGAGGCCCATATAAAGCAAACAGGGTCAATAGCCTGAAAATATTTTCAAGTTCCTTTGAAAATTCCTGTCTTCATTCTTCAGGCAAGCCTAACAACATGTAGTGTGCTAGTAGATACTGTCAGAGCTTGCTCTGCTTGTGTCCATCAGAGGACAACATTTATTTTGCCAAAAAATAAAGGATTGCAATGCCTGAGGTTCACTTTAAGTTGGTGAAATTTCTCCTGTTAAATCACCCACTGACAGAAGCAATTTTATTTGGTTTCTTTTTTATTCTGTCAGAAGCTAGAAAGATAACAAGATGCTGTCTGCAACTACATAAATCATGTGGAAAGCCATCAATCAGAAAGCCAAGGCAAAACATCAAGCACACAAAACAATGGACTGAGCTATGATGACAAAACCAAAAAAAGTATTCTTTAATAATAACTGTTCTCTGTAATATTCAATTTTTGCACCATTTTAGGAATTTCTTTAGAGTAAGACAAGGACTCAGAAATGAAACACATTCCTGCCCACATGAAAATGAGACACAAAATATTACTCAAAATGCTAATTTATAAGCTGCTTATTTTGCCTCGAAATATAATGAAATAGAATCAAAATTCAGAGCTACTTTTGCCACTTCCTTAAGAGCAGGAACAGACACAGGCACATTTGTGAGCTTCCTTTGTCTCTTTTCTAATCCAATTGCATTTTTATATTAAAAACCATAGATCACAGATACAGATGTATGATATATGCTTATCTGCTGTTACAGTAGGAGATAAGAGAAAAGCAGTACATGATTAAACATGTAACAAGTGTTGTATCTTAATGAAGCAACCTACTGAATATTCAGTGGCATCCACTGACGGACTGACTGCAGCATGGGGCTTTGCCAGTGACTGCATACTGAAAAGGAGAGAGGGGGGAAAAAGGACAAATCAAAATCAACTCCAGAACACAAAAGCTAGGAAGCTACCAGGGCAGAGATCAAAAGTATTCTTATAAGATCATTGCTACTGGGCTGAGCCACCCTGGGGATAAGAAATGCTTCATCCAGATTAGCTATACTTATGAAATGCAGTCAGTGTAAGCAAAGAAAAGGATGCAAGATTAAATTTTAGATGGCTTGCTAATATATCCATGCATACATTAATATGTCCTCTATATAACCCCAATTAATTTTGTAACTACAGGAGAAAACTTCAGACTGCTGTTGCTGTCATGTAACAAAGCCTCAGCCTCTCTCAGCCCTCCACGGCTTTTAAAGAGATTCTGAAATGCAGCATCTTTGCTCAGGAAGAACAGCCTGTGCTGTGGCACTGCCTCAACTCTTACATTTCAAGCACAGAAATTAAAACAAATTCAACCTTATTTTCTTTTCTTCCCTATTCATCTCTATCATAGAGTTCTTCCCCAGAAACAGGAATTAAGGGATCTCAGCAGCTCTGGAAAAATAAATGTTGTTAGCACAGATAGATTATCCCCTTAAAACACCAGGAACTACATTTACACAGGAGTATCAGGCATGGTAATGCTGAAAGCTGTAGCAACCAGCTTTCTCTATGCAAACCTGGTTCCCTGGAAGTTAGGGGTTATTTGCATTACCTGGGCAGAGGACTTCCCTGCAATTGCTCAAACCTGGTCTAGTGGAAAGTGTCCCAGCCTAAGGCAGGGGGTTGGAACTGATGATCTCTAAGGTCCCTTCTAACCCAAGCCATTCTGTGATTCTGTGTTTTCAAACAGCTGCACAGGTCTGTAGAGTGTATTTCCTTATACTGTTTTCCACTTCTGGGCAGAAACAGCTCAAGTTTATTTACAGGTCACATAAACCACTGCTACATCAGGAGAGTCTCAGAGTTTGCTATTTTCACAGTACCTATGACCAGGGCATAACTTTGGTTTCTGTAGAGAGTTTAATACCAAAAAAATAGTCCCAAAGTTTGTTGAATTGAGAAATGAGACTGTTGCATCTGAAAAAAAAAAAAATAAATTGCTATATAATATTTTGACCTCATTTATTCAAATTGTCTTTAGAACTCAATTTTTATTGAAGTCAATGTTAATTCATGAAATAAATAGCTCTTGCCTAATCTACATTTTTAGACACAAAAAATTACTCTTTATGACAGTTTCTAGGAAGCTCAGGCTAATACATTTTTCACAGAATCATTAATCATCCAGCCTCATCCTCAGAGCCTCTTTCCCCATCTTTGTTAATTTGTCGGACAAGCACAACAACTGCTGTAGTGAGGTCTGACTCACACCCGGACAGGGAAAGCTTCAGAGGTGGGGAAAAAACAGACAGAAAAGGGCAAGTGACAGATTCCAGGAGCCTTCACGGGAATGACCTTCCTGCACTCAGGAGGATAAAAAGAAGAATGATTAACATTCAAGGGACACTACACACTCACTAGAAGTCTGGAATTGGGAAAGAGAGACATCTGTCTTGGAGCAGAAACAAAATATCTTTCCCACACTAGATACAGAGACTCTCAAAGAATCTTCTGGTCACTCTTGGTGTGAAGTGGGTCCAGTCCTGTTCAACATCATTACTGATGATCTGGATAAGGGGATCAAGTGTAAATTTGCAGATGACACCAAGTTGAGTGAGAGTGTTGATTTGCTGGAAGGTAGGAAGGCTCTGAAGAGGAAACTGGTCAGGCTGGATGGATGGACTGAGACCAATGGCATGAAGTTTTATAAGGTCCTGCCCCTGGGTCACCTCAGCCCCAGGTAGGGCTACAGGCTGGGGACAGAGAGGCTGGAAAGCTGCCCATTGGAAAAGGACCTTGGGGTGCTGGTCAACAGCTGACCCTGAGCCAGCCTTTTCTCAGGTGGCCAAGAAGGCCAATGGCATCCTGGCCTGGATCAGCAATAGTGTGGCCAGCAGGACCAGGCAGTGACCGTACACCCGTACTGGGCACTGGTGAGGCCACACCTCAAATCCCATGTTCAGTTGTTCTGGTCCCTTCACTACAAGAGAGACACTGAGGTGCTAGAGCGTGTCCAAAGAAGGGCAAAGGAGCTGGGGAAGGGTCTGGAGGACAGGTCTGATGAGGTTGACCTCTTCTCCCAGGCAACTGAATCTGTGCCAGGAGAGATTCAGGTTGGACATCAAGATGAATTTCATCACGGAAAGGGTTCTTAAATATTGGAATGAACTTTCCAGGGAAGTGGTGGAGTCACCATCCCTGGAGGCGTTCATGAAATGACTGGACGTGGCACTTAGTGCCACGGTCTAGTGGGCAAGGTGGTGATCTGTCAAAGGCTGGACTTGATGATCTCAGAGGTCTTTTCCAGCCTAAATGATTCTGTGATTCTATGACTCAAGTAATGGGTAAGACAGGGCTTCTTGCCATCAACAACAACAAAAAAAGAGAAATGGAATCAATGTGCTGAGGCAGTGGGAGATGCAAACGTCCTTCTTCTGTAAAGCAATTTGTACAAATGCCAATTCATGGATAACCTTAACTTTGCAGACTGCTGAGCCCATTTGTTCCATGTGGAGATGGTTTTTCTCCTCTCTCCACTGCAAAGTCATTCCATCAATCCTGACTCTCTGTAAGCTGCCAGGAACCCAGCTGAGCTGCAGGACAATATCCTGGGACAGAAAGGAAAGGACTAATAGCCAGCGTGGCTCCTTCCCTTCCAGAAAGTGAGGCTCTCGAAGATGAGGCAGCTGAGGAGGTTCATTACTGATCACCCTTGTTTGAAAGTAACTTAGCTTAAGACAATAACAGCTATTTACCTGGTTACTTGTTTTTGCACAATTGCCATTGATGCTTACAGTTGAACCTGGCATTAGATTAGGAAATGGAGATAGCTGGAATAGCCTGAGATTTAAAATGTTCAGACAACCAAGGAGATGCAAGATCCTTACAAGGATATTTACTTTTCAGCTTATCTTAACAAAGTGGAGTATACTGAAAAACAAAAATAAATCTAAGATCACAATAATACTAATAAGGTTCACTTAAGAGCCAGAGTTATCATTCATTTAATGAGCCCTGATTAGCTCTGTTCCTAGGAGGAAGTGGAGGAGGCGTGTATTTCATTTAGAGACAGAACTTGCACCTCTGATTTTCCGGTACATTTCTGTTGAATTCAGATTTCCCAAAACACCAGGGATTCACAAGGCACTTTTTACAGAATTAGCACTTTCTAAGCCATCTAAGAAAACGCTCAATAGTAGATCATGAAGCTTTATAGGTGTAGACCAAAGAATCCTTAGCTTACTGCACCATCTCGTGTCAAAGGAGGGGAAGTGCAAGAAAATGATTTTAAACTCTCTTTTCATTACCCTACAGATTTTTCCTTTAAGAGATTAACAAAACACAATTTCATCACTTCCATAAGTTGGAAAGAACATTTGTTATCTTAATATGGTAACTCTAACAAAACTACTCCAATGTTAGCATTTTCCTAAATGTTAATACATCCACTTAACTGAAAACTTCCTTTACAACTTTTGTGTTTGACATTCAAACTTGCTTAAACTGTTGAAAATTTTATCTTCTCCACACTAATAAGCAGACCAACCTTTAACAGACATTTGAAGCTTTCTACAATAAAGCATTTTCCAGAACTGAGTTGACTGTACGTGAAATGCTACAGGACAGTAGAAAAGCAAAGTTAGTGCAAAATATAATAAGGTGAATAAATGAGAAACACAGGGAAAAGAAAAGAGCATCTGTTTTGCAGCACAATTGCTCTTTCTCATTATTATCTTCTGAAAGAGAATAATCTGGCTAATGCATACTTTATTTTAGGTAATTGGAAGATAAGAAAAACATGCCTAACTTCAATTTCAGAAAATCTATTCACGTATCTAAACAGTATCATAATCAGTATCTGTGTCTCAATGAGATTTTCAGAATGTATGAGGACCAGATTTCTTATTATTCAGCACATACTACTAGTTCAAGGTTGTTGAATAAAATTATTTTTATGTATGGTTTCCAAAACAACCTTCTAAGGTAATCAATAATCATAGAATCATGGAGTCAAAGAATCATAGAATGGTTGGGTTGGAAGGGATCATCTTAAAGACCATCTAGTTCCAGCCCCTCTGTCATGGGCAGGGGCGCCTTCCACTAGACCAGGCTGTTCAAAGCCCCATCCAACCTGGCCTTGAACACTTCCAGGGATGGGGCATCCACAGCTTCTCCGGCCAATCCGTGTCAGTGCCTCACCAGCCTCACTGTAAATAATTTATTCCTAATATCCAATGTAATAATCGAATAATTATCAGCTCCACTAGGATGTTTCTGGACTACATCAAAACAGATAATCAGAAATATGAAATTACAACCAAATTCTTTAACAATTTGTATACTTCAAAATTTAAGATGCATCTGTTCTATGCAAACATGGGCCATATCAAGCATTTTGAATCATGGATGTTAATAAAAAGATGGTCCGAATGCTTCCATCCTGAGTGTTATAAAATGTTTCAAGAATCCATGGAATGTTTTACTTGGTGATGTACACAGGGGAACAGATAGGCCCATGGTTTCTCTGCCTGAACTTCAACCATCCACAAAACTTTCCCCTGTAATGATGCCAGCCTGTCCCTAAGCTGACAAACTGGCTTATGGATGCAAACTGAGATGTTCACTGAGAACTGGGGAGCAGGGTGATCGTAGCAAGCAATCCACATGCACAGACAAGATGTAACATCTATGGCTTCTACAGATAGCTGTTGGCACTGGTCACTTGTGAGGGCTACAATTAGCCAGCCCAAAGGAAGGTTTTATAATTGTATGATCTTTGCAGATTTCTTTCCAAATGGACAAAAATATACAGAAACAAGCAAGTCTTTTTTTCTGCCAAAGTCAAGTCACTTAGGAAAAGTGATGTGATTAGGATAGACATGGGGCTTGGTCTTGGGACAACATTTTGGTTCCAAAGCATCTTAACTAGATTATTTTTATGTTCAAACATTTTCCTTTTATAATATTATTTCAAAGCAAATATTGAGCAATCATCCTGTCATCAGGGCATCATGCAGCCACTAAACACAAAAGACTGCTTCAAAACTTGCTGGAGAGGTACACCGTGGTGCTGCAGTCCCTGCGGAGCAGTGAAATGCAGCCAGGCAGTGACTGAACCCCACCCAGCCAGGCAGCCAATGTGCTTACTGTCCTGGGTGAGTGGTCAGATGGGCAGTCCTAATGATATACAGGATATGATGTGATCCTTGGCTTGGTGTTCAGGAAACTTCCCAGTCTGACCATTCACAGACTCTGACAGTCACACTCCTAGCACCAGAATCTGCACCTCAGCATTTGCTACAAGCAGACCCGTGACCTTCAGTTACACACATTTTCCCTTTGCACCAAATGCTCTGACCTGTAACCAGAAGACTGAGGCAGAACGAGTCAGCCTTCCCAGTGCAAACAGCTCTTGGTGGAGTTTCCTGACAGCGTTATCCTGCTGCAACTGCCAGTGTGTTCTCACTCCTAAGAAGCTACCTGACAGTATTTGGACCCCAGTACTTGTTATTTATCCTCAGAGCAGGATTCCAGCAGTTTCACTTCTCACGCGAGTCAATGAAATATTTAAATTGCAGGCATTATTTTCCGGTTAACCTTTAAGAATCCGGTATTTTACATTTCCCTAGGAAGGTGTGCTGTGGGTTGAGAGGCAGTGTGTCTCAGATTTTGCCATTATTCAGTGCAGCCATGTTCACACAATACTGCTGAGAAGATGGCAGAATACTTAATGATATCAGGCTATAGGTTGGAAAGTCTTTAATTCAAGACAATAACCGATTCTGACTAGATTTTGGAGTATTCAGAATGCTATTTCTCAACTATGTGGAAATCTCTGTGACCAAAAGCTTCTAAACAGGGATTTCAGTCAACTGCCAAGAATGAAAGTGAATCCAAAGCAGGCATTTAAGATAGGAAGGGCAATACAATGCCATAAGCTCTAGCAGAAGATCTCCTCCAGCCTCCTGAGCTAATTCTCTACTGAGCTCTAGCAGAAGATCTCCTCCAGCCTCCTGAGCTAATTCTCTACTGAAGGTTAAAAGATGGGACATAGACAGCAGGGGAAAGGAAGTAGGAACTTCAAAGCCACTTGAAGACACAAACAGCTAAATTTAGATTAAATGGCAAGCATGAGGTACTAGTAAGCAGCAGATATAAGACACTGTGAATCTGAAGGAAAGAAGGGACAGGGATAGAGTCAAAGACAAAAATCCTCAGGCTGAAGGGAGAACTTGCAGGAGACACTGGTTTCCAAGAGGAAACACTATACAGCTCCTCTCCTACCATCACTTCAGAAAACAGCAGCAGACAACAACTTTGTCCTGTTACTAGAGCAAATAAGACCAGGACCTGTTTCACGGCAATTGTGCCTGTCTGGGGATACCCTTCACCTCACTTCACAATGAGGTTTGTGGCACCATTGCTACCCTCTCACCTCTCACCTTGAATTATGTAGCCTTGCCTGAAAGTTTCCAAATGTGAAGAATAATGTCTACTTTTGACCTTCATGAATAAGAAACACCACTGTAATCACAATACTCAGGGAGTTCTAGAGGAAGAAGGATGTTTCCTTTTCGGGCCAGAAATTATTTGGTCTGTGACTGTCCCCTGATGCTACACAGAGGCCTCATGAAGGTAATCCCTTCCAAATAACTGAGGTGATACCTCAGCACAAGATGATCTATCAGTGCTTGGTACTGTTGGCTTCTGCAGTAAAAGTTAGGTAAGTAAACCAGAAAACTGCTAAAACCTGAAAAGATAAATGTCCTACAAACTAAACATAGGACCAATAAGAGCAGAGGACAAAGATTCATTCATATGGCTATTCCATGAAGGCTTAATGAGCACCAGCTGTATTCACATCAATCTTTAATAATAAACACTTCCTTTCACTTGTAACTGCACTGTAAACACCATGCTAGGCAAGCAATGCCCATTTCACAGGCTTTGAGCACCAGAAGCAGCAAAGCCCATCTGCCTTGTTTGCTGCTTAGTTAATTGCAGGAATAAAACCATTACCCAGAACATCACCGCCTCTAGTTAAAAATATTATTCTTTTCTCCCTCTCTTCTCAGGCCTAGAAGAAATTAAAATAGAAAACTCATCATGATAATCACTGCATCTATGCTCCTTCCACAAGAGAAGCTCTACAAATGTTTTCAAACCATTGCATTCTTATTACAGGGCAAATGTAAATTTTCAGGAGTTGATTTCTTTTTGGTTATCATACAGGTTCACCAGGAAGAGAAACATTTTTGCCCAACAAGATGTATCAGAGGACATCAGACACACATGCAGCAAAAGCTTCTATATTTTATGAATAGTTGCCTTAGTTAACAGAAAGATATCTCTACAGCACTCTGAATTGCATCAAAACCCACAGAAAACTGCAAGTGCTTGAGCAGCAAGGATATGAATAGAGGCAAATGAGCTGCCTTTTCAGACGTAACTTGTGACTTTGATACAGCTTTCTGAGAGATGAAAAACTAGGATTCCATCAGATGGTTAAATTTATAGTATATTTTTTTTTTTAATTTCTGAACAAGAGTAATCAGGAAGGGAAGTCTGCCGTTTCAAAATCACCGTGATATTGAGGCCAAGAACCTGCATTATTCCTTTCACAATGTACAGAAAAACAGGCTCATTTGCCAGGAGTTTTTACTCAAGCAAAAACCTCACTCAAAGCAGAAAGCTCGCATCTCTACACAAAGCTCTGTCAACTAAACTATCACCTGTTCCACTACACTGAGCCTTAAAAACCCATCACAGGACAATCAATCTGCAATGATAGGTTTCAGAAAGCAACTTGTCTGTTTGTACAACAAAAATAAGTTTCCCAGGCATCTCATACTATGTGTTTTCTCGTATTTGAGGACTAAAGCCATGAGTAGCATTGATCCTACCTTCAAAGGAGAGATGTGCGACTGTAAGACATATCCATGGACATTCTCAATTTGAGACAAGTTCTTCTCTGACACATGAACAAGCTCGGGGCCTCTCACTTCGTGGGTTAAACGAGGCAAAGTATGGTCATGTGGAGCATCCTCATCTTGATAACGATATTTCTAGAGGAAAAAAAACATCAAGGAAGAACAAATAAGCTTTGAGGCAGTAATTCCTATATTTTAATATAATTATGGAATAACAACTAAAATATGATACAGTAGACGATAATCATCAGATTTCCTAGTGTGTTCTGGAGAGAACGAGTCATTCTTTTTTAAACATTTTATCAAAGAGAGTATATTGGTATATGTCACCGATACACAAAACTTTCACCATCAAATAGACATTTGAGATGACACACTTAAAATGAAAAAATAGAGAAGCTGATCAGCTAAGCTGTAGTGTCAGATCATGTTTCACATCCCTGTGTTAATAATTGCAGTTCTATAGCCCTTCTCTGCAAAATATTTGAGTTATTTTCCACTTGGCTGGAGAGCACACACACACTTCCACAGGGCCAGAGTCAGGCAGAAGATTACCCTGCGGTAAAGTTCCATCCTTACCCTGTGCATTACAGGGTTATACCCTTCTTCTCCATGGAGAGATAACATGAGAGAAAGAAGTGGCTTGTCCAAGATCCCAAATGAAGCTTGTAACAACAAGGAATATAACCCTAAAAATTAAATTAAATGACCGGATCTGTCCTCCAGCTAGAATGCTTTGTAAAAAGATGCAATCCACTCAGCTGTGTCCTGAGGAGGTAGGGGGCTGTTAGATAAAAGCCTAAGACTTATTTGGATGGCCATATGAGAAAAATAAGTCTGAAATCCAGGTATGATCACAACAACATGCCAAGGCAGACCTCTCCATGCAGCAGACCTCTCTGCTACTCATCTACTTCACTTTGACCACTCAGCTGTGGAGTGTTATTTCCCTTACTCATCCCTCCTAAGGAAACAACCCCAATGTATTCCTGCCTTTAATCTTATGTATGGAAATGTTTCAGCAGTTGCCAATTACTTTCAGAATACACATGTGATATGATTTATTCTCTTCTTCTTTTCTGGGATATGCCTGCAGCCCTTCACATATTCACTTTTCAGATAACATAATTAATGAATATAAGAAATGACTAGCACCAGCCAAATTTATTTGGGCAAGAAGCCATCAGTCTAATAGACAGTACTCCAGCCAATGTCACATTTAAGGCTTGGCACACAGATCATTTAAGCCACAAGCAATCAATTATTTTTTTTAATCGAGTGAGTACTCTTTCATAAAATGACAGCTACTCCAAGACATCCTCTTTAAAGTGAGTCATTTGCTAAAACATAATTAGGAGAAATAAGAGCAGAATACCAGAGTCATCTCATTAACTTAGGAATGGGGAAAATGGAAATGTCCAGTGACTACTTTCTAAGGATACAAGACAGCCATGACAGAAGCTACAAGAAGGTCTATCACAGAATCATAGAACCATTTAGGTTGGAAAGGACCTTTAAGATCATTGAGTCCAACCATTCAACCCAGTACTGCCAAGTCCACCACTAAACCATGTCCCCAAGTGCCACATATACACAACTTTGAAATGCCTCCAGGGATGGTGACTCAACCACTTCCCTGGGCAGCCTGCTCCACTGCTTGACAGCCATTTTAGTTAAGAAATTTTTCCTAATGTGTAATCTAAATTGCCCCTGGCACAACCTGAGGTTCTTTCCTCTTATCTTATCAGTTGTTATTTGGGAAAGAGACCAACCCCCACATGGCTAAACCCTCCTTTCAGGCAGTTATAGAAAGTGATAAGGTCTCACCTAAGCCTCCTTTTCTCCAGGATAAACATCCCCAGCTCCCTCAGCTGCTCCTTATAAGGCTTGCTCTCCAGACCCTTCCCCAGCTCTGTTGCCCTTCTCTGGACATGCTCCAGCACATCAGTGTCTTTCTTGTAGTGAGGGGCCCAGAACTGAACACAGGAATCAAGGTGTGGCCTCACCAGTGCTGAGTACCAGGGTGCAATCACTGCCCTGGTCCTGCTGACAACGCTTTCATGCTGACAACACTTTTCCAGATACAAAAATTGCATACATAAAGCTATATATAGGCTTCCCAAATCTTTCAAGTTCCTGATCTTCTTGGGGGAGTGAAGTCCGTCCTCCTATAAGCACTGAGGGCAGCACTGCAGAATAGGACTTGGAGGTTCTCATGGATGATAAACTGGACCTGAGCCAACAGTGAATGTGCAGCCCAGAAAGCCAGCCTCATCCTGGGCTGCATCAAAAGAGCAAGGGCCAGCAGGTCAAGGGAGATGATTCTCACCCTGTACTCTGATCTTGTGACACCCCACCTGAAGCACTGCATCCAGCTCTGCGGTCCTCAGCACAAGAAAGACATTCCCTACTCTATACTTATTAGAGCAGGCCCAGAAGAGGGTTACCAATATGATCAGAGGGATGGAGCACCTCTCCTATGAAGACAGGCTGAAAGAGTCATGTTCAGCCTGGAGAAGAGAAGGCTTCAGGGTGACCTTTTAGTACTTTAACAATGGAAATGGAGGGAGAGGGATTTTTTTATATGGGCATGTAGTGACAGGATAAGGGGGAATGGTTTTAAACTGGAAGACGTTTAGATTAGATATTAGGAAGACATTCTTTCCTCAGTGTGATGAAGTATTGGAACAGGATGAACCTCCATAGTGAAGGTGTGGATGCCCCATCCTTGGAAG
>VYZT01026737.1:0-11637 GCA_013400735.1 Pomatostomus ruficeps
CACGGGGAATAATGGGTGGGACATGGGGAAATAACCACAGATGGGACACGGAAAACCACAAATGGGACACAGGGAATGGCAGGTGGGACACAGGGAACCACAAATGGGACACAGGGAGCTGCAGGTGGGACACAGGGAATTAGTGGCAGGTGAAGGTGGGACATAGGCACAGGTGGGACACAGGGAACAAACCAGAGGTGGGACATGGGGAATAATGGGTGGGACACAGGGAATGGCAGGTGGGACACCGGGGAGCCACCATGGAGCCCTTGGGACACCCATGGAGGTGGCACTGGATGCCATCCCAAGGCCAGGAGCTGTGACAGCAGCCAGGGCCACACTCGCTCACCCTCTGTCCCCCACAGGTGGCCGTGCCCACGCGTGACCCTGGCGCCGGCCACCGGCCACCACCCCCAGCACCAGCAGCACCCTCGGCTTCTTCCAGCCGGAGCCGGGGCCACCGGCTGTGTGTCCCCAACGCCCAGGACACCCACGGGGAGCCGGGCGCCAGCACGGCCGCGCGGCACTGGGCAGGGGGCCCTGGGGACAGCCCGGAGCCGTCCCGGCGCAGGGTCCGGCTGGCCCGGCTGACCGAGGCGCGGCTGAGCCAGCTGGGCAGGATCTCCAGGTACCAGAGGGTGCTGGAGTGGCTGGAGGGCACCTTCCCCACCAGGGCCGAGGCCGTGGTGGAGCTGCCGGAGGAGCTGGATGGACACGAGGAGTTCCAGGAGCACGGGAATGCTTAGGGTGGATCCCAGACCGCCGGGATCATCGAGTCCGACTGGTGACCGAACAGTGTCCGCTCGGCCATGGCCCCACGGCCGCGTCTGGCCCCTCCAGGACACCTCGGGGACGGGGACACCACCGCTCTGAGCGACATTCTCGAAGTGGAGAGGGGGAAGCTGAGAAGGACGAGCCAGGCCCTGCTTGGGAGAAAGCGGAATAGAGAATTCCCATGGGAATTCACAGGGAAACACGTTTTCCCTGGGATTGTGATCCACCACGGGGCCAGGCTGCCCAGAGAGGCCATGGGGCTCCATCCCAAGGGGACACAGAGCTGCAGCTCCATCCTGAGGGGACACGGGCCGGGAACGCTGTGGCAGCTCCATCCTGAGGGGACACGGAGCTGCAGCTCCATCCTGAGGGGACACAGGCCGGGAACGCCACCGCGGCTCCATCCTGAGGGGACACAGGCTGGGAACGCCGCTGCGGCTCCATCCTGAGGGGACACAGGCTGGGAACGCCGCTGCGGCTCCATCCTGAGGGGACACAGGCTGGGAACGCCGCTGCGGCTCCATCCCAAGGGGACACGGAGCTGCAGCTCCATCCCAAGGGGACACAGGCTGGGAACGCCACCGCGGCTCCATCCCGAGGGGACACGGAGCTGCGGCTCCATCCCAAGGGGACACGGGCCGGGAACGCCACCGCGGCTCCATCCCGAGGGGACACGGAGCTGCAGCTCCATGGGGAGCCGGACACGGCGATCCAGAGGGTCCCTCCAGCTTTTGTCCGACGGCAGCACCTTCCCAACGTCCGGATGTGCGCCCAAATCCCAGAACCACGGAATGGCCTGGAAGGACCTTCAGAGACCACCCAGCTCCAGCCCTGCCACAGGCAGGGACACCTCCCATTATCCCGAGTTTCTCCAAGCCCCGTCCCGCCTGGCTCCGAGCCCTTCCCAGGGCCTAGAAACACAAACAGGATGAACCTTCCCAACCCGACACCTGCGGAAAACACGTCCCGGAGCATCCCAATAAAGGGTTTTTTACACAGCCCCGCCCTTGTCCTTCGGTTAACGCCTGAAACCGTGACAAGACGCAACAGGAGCAGCTTTTTCAGCCTCTGGTTTTCCCGACAAGTTCGTATCCCGAAGGATCCCACACCGCGACCACGGCTGGAGTCAGTGAGGGGGACTGGGAGGGAAGAGCCAAAGCCCTGCTCCCCAACCAGTCCCCGTGGGCTGCTCGGAGCCGCCGAGGGGGCGATTAAACCCCCACCAAAAGGTGGAACCCGAAGATCTGAAGTCCCCCAGACCTGCGGCTCCCACCCCCAAACCATGAAAGAGACGCTGCTCCCCGCAGCCAAACCCCTCATTCCAAAGGCTCCACGGAAAAGCCTCTCCTTGGCAACGGACGGCACANCAGGGACGCCTCCCATTATCCCGAGTTTCTCCAAGCCCCGTCCCGCCTGGCTCCGAGCCCTTCCCAGGGCCTAGAAACACAAACAGGATGAACCTTCCCAACCCGACACCTGCGGAAAACACGTCCCGGAGCATCCCAATAAAGGGTTTTTTACACAGCCCCGCCCTTGTCCTTCGGTTAACGCCTGAAACCGTGACAAGACGCAACAGGAGCAGCTTTTTCAGCCTCTGGTTTTCCCGACAAGTTCGTATCCCGAAGGATCCCACACCGCGACCACGGCTGGAGTCAGTGAGGGGGACTGGGAGGGAAGAGCCAAAGCCCTGCTCCCCAACCAGCCCCCGTGGGCTGCTCGGAGCCGCCGAGGGGGCGATTAAACCCCCACCAAAAGGTGGAACCCGAAGATCTGAAGTCCCCCAGACCTGCGGCTCCCACCCCCAAACCATGAAAGAGACGCTGCTCCCCGCAGCCAAACCCCTCATTCCAAAGGCTCCACGGAAAAGCCTCTCCTTGGCAACGGACGGCACATCCCGATTTTTGTGTCTCCGACCTCCAACCCGCCCCAACTCGGAGCTTTTCCCACAAAACACGGCCCCGAAACCCCTTTTTTGTGGGGTCTGCTCCCCTTTCCCGCCGCTCCTGGGCCCCAACACCGGCCTGGCTCCCGCGCTTTTCCGGAACAAAGGACCGCAACAGGGGGGAATATGCGTCACAAGCCCGGCCTGGACGCTGCTCGCCCTTTTTCCTGCGCAAATTATTTGTAAACACGCGGAGAATTCGTGTCCAGCCAGCTCGGGACCCTTCCTAAAACCAGGGGATTTATTGCAAACAGGATGGGAATCATTTCCCAGCTCCCAGCGGCTCGTGGGGCTTTAGGATGAGGAACAGAAAAGAGCAGGAAAACGGCGGCTGCAGCTGGGCTCCGAGCCCTGCTGGAGAGGGATGAAACGGGGGGGAGTGGGAATTTACAGCTCCCAAACCCCCACAAACACCCTCACAAAAAAATAAAATAAAATTTGGGGTTTCTGTGCCAATGGGGAGAATTCCCCGGGGTTTACTTAGGGACGGGACACAGAGGTTTGGGGATGGGCTGGGATCTTCCAGGAGCGCTCAGCCTGGAAAAAAGGAGGCTCCAGAGGGACCTTTGGGTCTCCACAAGTCCCTGACAGGAGGGGACAGCCGGGATCTGCTCCCAGGGAACAACGGGAGAAGGGAGGCTCAGGTTGGAAATCAGGGAGAATTCCCCCTGGAAAGGGCTGTCCTGGAAGGGCTGGAGTCCCCATTCCCACAGGAATCCCAAAGCCCCGTGGATGTGGCACTTGGGGACACGCGGCACTGGTGGCCCTCACAGAACTTTTCCACCCTCAGCAATTCCAGGATTTTAGGATCCAAAGCCTCTCCTCGTGGTCTCAGCGTTCCCCTCTGTTCACACCCCGAGGACAGAATTCTCTGAACTCTGCTTCCACCCCTATCCCAATCCTTCCATTTTTCCCGGATTCCCACAGCTGCAGCCGATGCCACCAAGGGCAAGGCCTCACTCCTAATTTTTCCTGATTATCCCTCCAGTTTTTGGGATAATCAGGAAAAGCTGGAACTGCCCACCAGGGTGGGGTTTGGGTCTTTGAGCGTCACCAAGAAGCGGCGCAGAGAGAGCCGTTTGTTCATTTTTCAGAACCAGAAAAAGCCCCAAACGGGGAATATCCCAGCCCAGTGGGACTGGGACAGCTGGGAAAGCAGAGGAAGGAGAAGGCTGAGGAATCTAATCCAGGATTCCAGGATCCCCTTGGAAAATCGCAGCAAACAAAACACAGAAGGAAAAGTTAAAATTAATGAAACAGGGAAAAAAAAATCCACAGAGGCACGGAGAGGCCAGGCAGCCTCCGGCCTTGGAGATCCACAAAATTCACATGGAAAAGGCTCAGAGACTCCTGATTTAACCTCTAATTTAGAGGAAATTTGGACTGAGTTTTCCGTGAGCTGTTCCAGCCTGAATGAGGTGTCCCTGCCGCCGGCAGGGAGTTGGGATCAGATGGGAATTGAGGCCCTTTCCAACCCAAACCATTCCATGAGGATGAGAAAAGAGTGGGAATTCAGGATTTCCCTTCGTGTCAAACCGAGTTTTACCTTCGGACACGAACGTTCTCCGGGGAAATTCCTTCCCAATCGCTTCACTTCCGCCCCTATCGCTTGTTATTTTTGAGATATCTCCCTTCTGGACACCACCACAAAGGGTCCTCCGGGCCAGCTGAGGCGTTTTCCCAACATTCCTGGGACCCTCCTGGAGCCCCAGCGCCCGGAAACAGCCAATCTTGGGAAGAGCCTTCCCACGGCTGCACAATTCAAGGATTCGGGGTGGATCGGCCGGATCCGTGTCCCCAGAACATTCCCAACAAAAAACCCCAACGGTCTCGGAGATCACTGCATCCAGAGGGTTAAAATTCCTTAAAAAAAGGCCTTGGAAATGAGTGGGGAAAGGTGGATGTGGCAATAAAGGCTGGAAAAATGAGCTGGAACTCCAGGATTTTCAGCTCCTGAGCTGAGTCCTTCTGGGACACAATTCCAGGAGCGTGGAGGAGAAGGGGAGTGAGGAAAAGCAGCACTGCCAGGGCCAGCACTGCCCCATGTCCCCAAGTGCCACATCCACAGGGCTCTGAATCCCTCAGGGATGGGGACTCCACCAGGCTGGGCAGCCCTTTCCATGAGGGAATATTCCCAATTTCCCACCTGAGGCTCCCCTGGCCCAGCCTGAGGCCGTTCCCTGTGCTCCTGTCCCTGTTCCCTGGGAGCAGAGCCCGACCCCCCCGGCTGCCCCCTCCTGTCAGGGAATTCCAGAGAGGGAAAATTCCCTCTGGATCCTCCTCTGCTCCAGGCTGAGCCCCTTTCCCAGCTCCCTCAGGATTCTCCAGCCCCTGCCCAGCTCTGTTCCCTGCCCTGGACACGCTCCAGCCCCTCAAGGGCTCTCCAGAGCTGCCCCAGCAGTGCCAGCCCAGGGGACAAGGCCAGCACAGGACAAGTCCCCTGAGAGGTTCTGGAGTCTTGGAGGTTTCCAGCACAAGATGGGATAAAGCCCTGAACAGCCTGGGCTGATCCCAGAGCTGCTGCCATGGAATTATGGAATGATTTGCATTGGAAGGGACCTGAAATTCCATCCAGGGCCATGGCAGGGACACCTCCCACTGTCCCAGGTGGATCCAGCCTGGCCTGGGACATTCCCAGGGATCCAGGGGCAGCCACAGCTGCTCTGGCAATTCCAGCCCAGCCAGGAATTCCCAATTCCCAAGATCCCAGCCCAATCTCCCCTTTCCCAGCGGGAAGCCATTCCCTGTGTCCTGTCCCTGCAGCCCTTGGCCCCAGCCCCTCTCCAGCTCTCCTGGAGCCCCTTCAGGCCCTGGAAGTGGCTCTGAGGATTCCCTGGAATTTTCCCTTCTCCAGGGGAACATTCCCAGCTCTCCCAGAGCAGAGGGGCTCCAGAATCCTGGAATGGTTTGGGTGGGAAGCAACCTTAAATCCCAAAAGTTCCCATCCCATCCATGGCAGGGACACCTCCCACTGTCCCAGGTGGATCCAGCCTGGCCTGGGACATTCCCAGGGATCCAGGGGCAGCCACAGCTGCTCTGGGAATTCCAGCCCAGCCAGGAATTCCTTGCCAAGATCCCATCTCACCCTCACTCCAGGAGGCTGGAACAGAACCCCCTGAGCTCCCTGCACAGGGAATGATCCCGTGAACACCAAAGAGATTCCACAGATCCCCCCAGTCAGGACAAACACCCCGGGACGGGACGGAGGGAACGGGGACCAAACCAGCCCCAAACACACAAATTCCCGGGCTATTTCCCAAGGCTGTGCCCAGCCCTGGGAAAGCTCCGCCGCTCTTGCTCCCCTCAGGTTGAAACACGAAGTTTTCCGTAAACCAAGGTGACACGGAGTCTGCATCCGGGCTCTTGCAGGAAAACCTCCCCGCGCCGGCGAATTTTTATTTTTTCCCCCCTCCCCTCTGCAGGTCTGTTTTCCAAGCGGAACATTCCCAGCCCACCATCCAAGGCCGATCTCTTTGACGGCCGCCAAGCTCTTTTCTCCCGGGAGGGAAAAGGAGGTCACGGGGTGAAGGGAGCGCTGTGACAACCGCCGAGGTCGAAGGCGCTGCCAGCGGGGCCAGGCGCGCTCGCCGGGCTCCAGCAGCACGTAGGACGGGGCGGTTATCGCGGGTCACCCACACCGGCCCCGCTCTAATGGCTTTTCCTGTGGCCCTTATCGCCGCCGCGCACAAAGTGGCTGCCCCCGGCCTTCCCCCGGTGATCTCAGAGCTCTGTTTACGGCTATCTCCCCGCGCCAGGCACCGGCCCAGTCAGCAGGCGCTGAGAAATGCCAGGACGCGGCCGTGGGACGAGCGGCGAAGCGCTTCAGACGAACAACGAGTCACCGGAGATTTTTATTTTTTTTTTTTCCCTCCACTACTCACCCCCCTCCTCCTTTCAAAAATAAAGTTTTCAAGCTCTCAAGGACAACGAGGAAAAAATCTTGAGGAGCCCCCAGCCCTGCGATAGAAGCGAATCACGGAATTTCCACGCGGGGACAAGTGGCGCGACAAAGGGCAGAAAAAAGGGAGGTTGTTGGGCTGTGGTTCCCACAGAGGAGAACTCCGATTGTTCTGCCCCCTTTGCAAAGCACAAAAATGGTTTTGGTGGGGCTGCTGCTGAGCCCCCCGGGAGCGGGAGCAGCGTCCCGGCCCCTCCAGCCCGGTCCTCATCCCAAAAAAAGCAGGAAAAGGAGGATTCAGGTCGGCAGCACCGCACTCGAGAGAGGAATTAAAGCGCAGGGAATGGTTTAAGTGTGGAGAAGGGAGCAGAACCGGGATCTGCTGCCACATCTCCCAATTCCCATGGAATCCCATCCAAGGTGGGAATTCCACGGGCTCACCCTGAGCCCAGCAAAACCTTGCAATTCCAGCGATAATTCCAAAAGAAAACCTTGGGAGCTGAGCCCCCCCCGCCCAGACCCCATCCCAAAAAAAGCAGGAAAAATGAGGATTTGGGCCAGCAGCACTGGCAGCATCGCTCCTGAGAGAGGAATTAAAGCGCAGGGAATGGTTTAAGTGTGGAGAAGGGAGCAGAACCGGGATCTGCTGCCACATCTCCCAATTCCCATGGAATCCCATCCAAGGTGGGAATTCCACGGGCTCACCCTGAGCCCAGCAAAACCTTGCAATTCCAGCGATAATTCCAAAAGAAACCCTTGTTTCTCCTGCCAAGGCTCCGCGCTAAGAGTTACAAAATCCGTCCTTCCCTAAAATTCCCAAGAAGAGCCGTTCCGAGTGGATACAGACTATCCACGCCGACAGCATATTCCTGCTTTCAGTAAAACAGGGGGGGTATTATTAATTGCACTTTTATTTTTTTAACCTTTTTAATGCATTTCGTGCATCAAAGCAGCTCGAGGGCTGGGGGAGAAGCGGCCCAGATAAAAATGTCAGTGTTGAGATAGCACAAATTTATAGCAAATCCCCGTCAGCTCCCATTTATCTCAATTATCCAGCCCTGGATTCTCCAGAAATCCTTCGGCAGCTCCGGCTCTCCAGCCTGTTTTTTACCCCCGAATCCTCTCCCTTTTTCTCTGCTGCCTCTTTTTTTTTTTTTGGACACTTGTTCTCTTCCCCTAAAATGACCCCTTTGTAGCTGGGATCAAAGAGCTGGGAGTGTCGATCCCAGTGGCTTGGGGAACATGTGAAGAACCTCAAAGTAATTGGGAAGCAATTAGCACGGAGCTAACGAAACCCACCCCGCCGCCGAGGCCGAGCCCAAAACGAGCCCCGGCTGCCCAGGGGTGGAAGGGACTTCAATCACAGCTCCTCGCGAGCACCTTCTGAGCAGCCCACTCCGCCTGCAGCTTTTGGCTTTTTTGGGGGGTTTGTTTATTTTTTTTTATTTGTTTGTTTGGTTTTTTGGTTTTTTTTTTTCTGTCCCCTTTCATTTGGCTTTGCTCTTTGCATTCTGCCCCGCTGCAGTTTACGGGGAAAACATGAAAAAAAAAAACCACACACAGAAGCGCTTTTTTTTTTCATTTTGTGTTGTGTAATTCTCTGCGTTCTCCCGGCCCAGCTGCTCAGATGCTCCCGCAGATAAACCCAGCTGGCCCAGGCCTCGCCTCGCCCGATTTATTTTGGATATCGATCAAAGCAGCCCCGGCCTCGCACGGGTTTTGGTCAGAGGCGTCCTAAAAGACGAACCCCACTGCAATGTTTAGGGTTTGCTCCTGAGGTCACGGCGGGGATGTTTTACACCAGCTCCTGTGCCGGGGAAAACACGGAGCTGATCCCAGCCGAGCCCTGCAGGTGAATGTCCTGGGATGGCACAGCTGAGCTCAAATTCCAAACCCAAACCAGGCCAGGGCCTCGGAAAACTGACCCCAAAATCCCTGGATTTGCTGCCAGTCCCTGTCCTTAAATCACTCCGAGATTCCCAGACTGGTTTGGGATGAGGACACATTTCAATATTGGGATTTTTTGTGCGATATCTGCAGAGATCCAAAGGCTCTCCACACCCATCTCCCTGTCAGGGCAGCCCTTTCCTCCCCAGGAAAGGGATCGGGGATGAACAATCCCATAAAACATCCCAGGAGAGCCTGAAATGGCTCTGACCACAACCTGGGCTGGGCTTGGTGCTCAGGGTCAGCCCAAACCAGGCCAGGCCTCGGAAAACTGACCCCAAAATCCCTGGATTTGCTGCCAGTCCCTGTCCTTAAATCACTCCGAGATTCCCAGACTGGTTTGGGATGAGGACACATTTCAATATTGGGATTTTTTGTGCGATATCTGCAGAGATCCAAATCCTCCCCACACCCATCTCCCTGTCAGGGCAGCCCTTTCCTCCCCAGGAAAGGGATCGGGGATGAACAATCCCATAAAACATCCCAGGAGAGCCTGAAATGGCTCTGACCACAACCTGGGCTGGGCTTGGTGCTCAGGGTCAGCCCAAACCAGGCCAGGCCTCGGAAAACTGACCCCAAAATCCCCAGGGCCTGGATTCACTGCCAGTGCCCCCATTAAATCATTCAGAGATTCCCAGACTGGTTTGGGATGAGGACACATTTGAAATACTGGGATTTTTTGTGTGATATCTGCAGAGATCCAAAGGCTCCCCACACCCATCTCCCTGTCAGGGCAGCCCTTTCCTCCCCAGGAAAGGGATCAGGGATGAATAATCCCATAAAACATCCCAGGAGAGCCCGTCCTGCCCCGGAGCCGCCACCACGCCAAGGTCCAGCTCTCAATTAACCCCCGGCTGACCTTCCTTCACTTTCTTTCCCCCCTGCTCTGCCCTTCCTGCCAAAGTTCAGCGTTTCCTGGAAAAGTCGCCGTGCCTGTTGGATGTTGTCCTTCGCCTTGGTTGCCGAGGGAAGGATTTGCGGGATTTACAGGTGCCTGGCCCCCTCTGGAAGCCCGTGACCGCGGGCTGACCCGCCGGCACAATACGTGAACTCCCGGCCCGCTGATAAGGCCGCCAGATAGGAGCAGGAGTTTTCAAATAATCCTTTGGGAATTTCTAAGCAGCGCGGCCATAAAACCCGAGGTGACTGGAAGGTCGGTTTCACTAAAAATAATAAATATCCCGATGTTTATCCAACGTGGGCCTTTTCAAGCGCGGGCCAAGCGCCGAGATAACGCCGCCGTAAATGACAAATATGAGGAGTTCGGGGGAACTATTACATTATGATCCTTCCGGCCGCCGCGGCCCCGGCGCTGCGCAGGATCTCGGACATTGTTCCACCCGCGCCGGGGCTGCAAAACCGCGCCGGGATTCAGGCCCAGGTCAGCGAAAGGGCAATTCCCTGCTCGGGGGATTGTTCCTCCTGCTCCCGGCTCCCCGAACGCCTTCCCCGGAGCTCTGAGCCGCGTTTCTGCTCCTTGTGGGGTTCTCGTTCCCGTTTTTTAGGGTTTGGGAAGAGCAGGAGGAATGCGCGGAACCCCTGCAGGGGTTTAACGTCTCCGTGGAATTCCTAAGGCTGGAAAAATCCCCTGAGACCGAATCCAACCTCGTCCAGGCCACCCCTGTGCCCCGTGTCCCCAAGTGTCCCCCGCAGGGATGGGGGCTCCATCCCTGCTGGAAAACCTTTTCCATGAGGGAATTTTCCCAAATCCAACCTAAACCTCCCCTGGTCATTCCTTCTCCTCCTGTCCCTGTTCCCTGGGACCGCCCAGTCCCCTGCCCCGTGTCCCCAGGTGTCCCCCGCAGGGACGGGGGCTCTGCCTCTGCTGGAAAACCTTTTCCATGAGGGAATTTGCTTCCAGTTCCAGATGGGCATGGAACCCCTGCATGGCTGAACCTGGAATTCCAGAGGCTGGAAAAATCCCCGGAGACCGAATCCAACCTTGCCCAGGCCACCCCTGTGCCCTGTGTCCCCAAGTGTCACAGCCCTGCAGGGACGGGGGCTCCATCCCTGCTGGAAAACCTTTTCCATGAAGGAATTTTCCCAAATCCAACCTAAACCTCTCCTGGTCATTCCTTCTCCTCCTGTCCCTGTTCCCTGGGACCGCCCAGTCCCCTGCCCCGTGTCCCCAAGTGTCCCCCGCAGGGACGGGGGCTACACCCCTGCTGGAAAACCTTGTCCATGAGGGAATTTTCCCAAATCCAACCTGAATATTCCCTCTCATCCCGTCCCTGTTCCCTGGATGCCACCAGCCGCTCCCCTGCCCCATTCCCACCTCCGGAAGGACACAATCCCATCCCGATCCATCCTCCCACGGATCCGCTGCTTCCCTGGATTCATTCGGGAGGATCGATCCCGATTCCTGATTAAAAAGGGAAGCAATGAGACCGGGAAAAACCCCCGTGCAGGAACAAAACCATTGCTGGTAGGACAGGGAAAGCAATTCCACGTCCCGGCCTCGAAATCCCAGGAATCCAAACACTGGGAATGTCCAGAGCTGCTCCAAACATCAGCAGGAGCTGCTGGGCCTCCTGGGAACACCTCCATGGACACCTACACCATCGAATCCGTAAGAAATCCCTAATAAATCCACATTAAATCCATGATAGATCCGTGCTAAATCCATAATAAATCCCTATTAAACCTGTATTAAACCCATTAAACCCATATTAAATCCATGACAGATCCATATTAAATCCATGATAGATCCATAATAGATCCATATTAAATTCATACTAATTCCATATTAAATCCATATCAAAATCATATTAAACCCATATTAAATCCATAATAGATCCATAATAGATCCACATTAAATCCATAATAAATCCATTTCAAATCCATATTAAATCCCTATTAAACCTGTATTAAACCCATATTAAATCCATGATAGATCCATATTAAATCCATGACAGATCCATAATAAATCCATATTAAACTCATATTAAACCCATTTTAAACCCATATTAAATCCATAATAGATCCATAATAAATCTATATCAAAGCCATATTAAACCCCTATTAAACCCATATTAAATCCGTATTAAACCTGCATTAAACCCATATTAAATCCATA
>VYZT01026753.1:314-18368 GCA_013400735.1 Pomatostomus ruficeps
AAGTCCTTAGTCTAGCTGTGGCAAGAAGTACAGAACCAATATGGTATTTTGACTTAACTGGCTTCTTCAAGTAGGAACAGCCACCAGGATAGGTTGTTTAATTTATTTCACATGACCCTATACTTTTTAAAAAAATTCTTCATATAATGACATTTCAAACTAGTGGACCTTTGATCTGCCCTATTGCAACCATTCTTGCTCTAGTCTAAACTTCTGTTTTCATATTACAGTCTTCATTATGATTTTGTTATATGCAGCAGAGCAGTCTAACAAGTGTACCACTACGCTTTTCACCTGTCTTTGTTCTTCCTTGTTTGTCTCCTGCAAAGGTCATAGTTTTGGTTGTGATAGAAGTTTACAGCTACAGAAGCAACAGTCTTCAGCTGAGAGACTTTTTGGGTGAAGTTAGACTTTCTGATATGGATAGCTTAATTACTCAGTGTTATGTTTGGATATTACCACCAATAAGTTTCCCAAAATAATTGAAATTCTAAAAAAAAAGGTGAATAAAAAGAAGAAACCAGTCAGTATGGCAAGGACTTTGTTGAAACAAGATTTTTTTTCCCCCTATTTTTAACCTACATCACATTTTTTAACTGTGAGAGGTCTTTTTGCTAATTTTCATATACCTTATTAAATTATGATTGTAATTATTGCTACTCTGGGCAATTAAAATGATGGCGAAGAATGTTATAGGTATAATTTCTATGGACACAGGTTTTTTCCTTGGTGCATATTTATTTTTGAGGTAAATACCTAAGGTAGGATGACCTCTAAGGCTCGCTGAAGGTACATGTCCTGTTTCTGCCAAGAATTCAGGCTTTTCAGTCTTGTGATTTTTCTGAAATGCAAAATCCATTCAGCACAGCAGCTTGTTAGTAGCACCTCTGTTATGTGGCCTTCCATATAACAAGTAAATTTTCAGTTATGATTGTATTCTTTTGATATATCTTGTGGTTCTGGTTTTCTTATTAAGCTTACCAAGAGAACTCGAATATCTCACTTGCTCAGTAGCTTGCAGCCAGTTTGCTGGTAGCTCAGATACTCATACATATATGAGAGTAATACATGAGATAGTCAATGTGATACTGCTGAACCTCTTCAACTGCTTAAATTCTTCACTCCTGTAAGCTGTTCCTGAAGGAACTGTGGTTCTTGACTAGTTTGTCCGGATGCAGCAGGATGGGGAGACTGCTCTCTGCATTAGTGTGAGCTAAGGGTGACAGCGGAGCAAGTATAGGTCAATGTGCTGACTGACCAGTGGTGCAAGAAGATCAAAGCAAGTCTAGTGCCAGAAAAACAGGCTTGGGCAACAGTCCAGTGGTTATCAGAAACATTTGTTGTGAGGAGAGGGGCTTGAGGACAAGCCAGTATTTGAATTTGGGGGATCAGTATCAGCGAGGTACCCAGCCAAATACAGACATACCTATAGCACAACTGACACAAGGTTCAAGAATGGGAGCCCAAACCTCTGCTCCCAGCTGAAAGTGGAGGAGGCCCCTGACAAGGTTCCCCTAGAACAGGTTACTCAACCGCATTTTGTCAGAATTGGTCTTAAGCAGAGATGCCTTAAAGCCCTAGGATTGGTGAAAGAGGTTATGGAGCCTGTTGATAAATTCAGAGGCCTGACATTGGTATCCTGGGAAAACTTTCACTAGTTACGCTTGTGGTGAAGCTGTAAGTTACGACTTTCAGGACTCTGATTATATACACTCACAGCTGTACAAAATAGGAGCAATGATGAAACTGATTCTTGTATTCTAGAAATTTTGGTATATCTTTTCATTTCTGATGGGTGCTATCTGAAACACTGCTGATAGAGCCCAGAGAGGGTCTAATTAATGCAGCCTGGAACTTTGAAGTACCTTTAACAAAGGAAAAAAAACTACCTGGGACCTGAAGCATTTGTTCAGAGGTGTAAGCAATTAAGGAAGGTAGTTTTACTCCACTGTGTTTCTTTGCTTAGTCAAATGAAGAGCAACAGCGAGTTGTACAAACTCCAGCGCAATACAAACTCTGGCATCTGTTCATGCCTAGAAATGATCTACCACTTTAGGCATTTGAGGAGACTAAGAAACGGATTTT
Source organism: Pomatostomus ruficeps (assembly GCA_013400735.1). Lineage (NCBI taxonomy): Eukaryota > Metazoa > Chordata > Aves > Passeriformes > Timaliidae > Pomatostomus > Pomatostomus ruficeps. Next base: position 2,400 of record VYZT01026753.1, read on the forward strand.
ATGTTGCTGTTGAAAGGACAAGAAAATGATTTCATTTGGTAACCTGTGAAATACTTTAGGTGGGCCCATACACCCAATTAAGTCTTACTTCTGAATATAGTTGCATTATAGATCCTTTCCAGCCTTTGCTGTCTGAATTTGCTTGTTTCTTAACTAATTACTTTTTTCTTAGTGGCCTTGTAAAAATAGAATGAATGATTCTCCTGTCAATTTCCAAATATGCATTAAATAAAATTATTAAAAGGGACAGTTTAGTGTATATTGTTTAAAATGTTCTTCCTTATTAATTAAGAAATTGGTAAAACTGTAAAATAGGAGAGCCAATGGCCATAGCATTGTGGCTTTAGCTATTTGTATTATATTGATACTATTAAATATGCACACAAAGACATTTGAGGAACCTCACAAAAACAACACTAGCATTATTTTTCAAGAGGATTCACTACCTATTTAGTGTTTCCAGTACTGTTGCCTCTTGCTGCTTTTCCTGTTCCTGAATTGGAAGTCTGTGTTTCTGCCTTACCCTCATTGAGAGAGACCTTCTGTGGAAGTGCAACATGCAGGTTTCATTTGGGGTGGCTTCTTCCTCACTGGGTGAAGTGTTGCAGTCCTAGCCAGGTGACAGTTAAAAGTATTTATGCAGAGCATTGGACTTTTGTACATTCTATTTAAATTTGTGCTGGGAGCTGTTAAATGATCTGATACAAAGTTAGATATTTGGTATCTTTTGGGAGAGAATTACTCTCTTGAGCATTTTTTTAAATAAAGCCTTCTGTGAAAGGGTATTAGGGATGTCCATTGCCATCAGTGAACCTTCATGAAAGAATGCTACCTTCTATGTCTTTCTAACAGGACTGACTTTTCTGCTAGGCTCATGTAGCTGAATACAATAGAAAGACCGGTCTTCACCACACAAAGTTAAGACCGTGTGAGAAGAAGTACATGAGAAGTCATAGAAATTCATCTGTGTGTTTCCTATTCAGAATTTGCTTGAAGCACTACTTAAGAAATAGAATTATTCTTAGGTACAGTTAGTATATTAATAATCATACCACAAAATAGACATTTGGGGAACTTCACAAGCAGTTCTGCATTTTTCCAGTATATGAAGTATATGTTAGGTGATTGCTAAAAGAAAAACTCCATTGTACAGAGAATTTTAGCTAAATTATGATTTTTCATAAGTTTGCTTTGTCATCTATATACCCCATCTGAAAGCTGGTATAGAGAGTTTTACTACTTGTGCAATAAAGGGGGAATTGTCCTTGACTAAATGGAAAGTCTATACCTGTATTAGATTTAACAGCTTATTTAAACTTGTTATACCATTTCAGAGTATCTCCAAGAGTGAAGTATTCCACTTGTCTTGCTAGGTCATAACATTTAGAAGCCCTGGTAATGTTGAGATCAGATTAAGTGAATGAGGCAATTTAATTTGCCAGCTAAAAACTGTGGGCAAGCATAGGAATGTTGTAAGAATGTTTCTGAAAATCATAGAAGAACCCAGTCAAAATATGCGTAGTAATGCTATTATTTTTTCATAACGAAAACATGACAAGAGCCAGTAAATAATTCTTGTCAGAACTGGGGAGTTTTTCATTTGGCTTGTAGAGAGTCAATCATCAGAGCAGCCCTGAATGCCTTCAGTCAGCTTCTGTCTGGCTACCTGGTTCCCTTCTGTGCCATTGCACCCTCCTGCTCCGTGGCACTAGGTGCTAGCCAGCTGTAGTTATTGTTGACAGATGAAATACATGCCACCAGAGACTGTACCTGTGACCCTTCAGCTCTAGAAGTGGCCTTTGTGTTCTTGGCCCAATAGCACTTAGTGTTTCTAGGATTTGGATTTGTCGTCATTTTCTTAATACTGACTTCATTAAAGGAGTAGTTCTTAAGCTATATGATAATGTTCCTAGAATATTTTATAGGAATATGGAATGCTAGGAAGTTAGTCCAAGCCAATTTAATGGCTGATAAATGTTCTTTCTCTTATATCACGTAATTTTCATTTCTTGAAATTCTTATGCTAAAACTTACGTGCTCTAGGTTTTAACCAAGCCTTTTGGCCCTATCCTACCATCTCTTCTCTTAGCAAGGAATTCCCATTAAAGAAATACTTACACTATTAAAGAACTTCTAGGGAAGAGTAACTGTGGTTTTGTTTATTTATTTTTTCAAGTTACAAAATTTATTTAAGGAGTCGAGCTTTATGATTTGAAGGAATATGATAGTATTGCAGTTTCAGAATGTGTCATGTTTGATGTTCCAGGTAGTAATCTAACTCAGTTAAGAGCAAAGTATTTGTACAGTAAGCAGTCAGAGAACAGAAAGCAGTCTTTTGTTTTGTTTCAAAGATGACCTTTCATGTAGTTGGAGAAGTGGGTCCTAATTTTGAATGCTGAAAATAATGGGTTCAGTGAATACCTGGCTAATCCTCTGTCTAAATAATGTTTGCACAATGACTTGTGAATTAAATAAACCATAAGATTTTATGACTCAAGTGTTCATTGGAGCAATGGTGGCACATATTGTTTGGATGAAGTTCATCAAGTTAAAGAAGTACTTCAAAGGCTGTATATTTAAATATTAAATAATACCTCTTCAAATGGCAAAATAACTGTCTTAAGACACTTGAGTACTTTTCACATCTGCATTTCCACTTTGGAATTAAAATCACAATTGTTCAAGCTCTGAAGCATTTTCCCAGAGCAGTACTTATATGGCAAATAGATATTCCCGTTAGTCTTGTGCACATGTGCAGAACAGTGTGCTTGGAATATGCCTCGGTATTCTAAGCCAGATACTATAAATGCACTTTTCAGTTATGTAGATCTCTATTTTCATGGGGAAATTAATTTGATTTTGTTGAGGCCCTGAATTAATGATGTTCTGCCTATTGAAGGAGTTATGATATTATGTAACAGTTCCTTGGGATCAGGTCTGAGAAGAATTGCAAGGCCTTCACCTCCAAGGTGTTGGGAAACACCCATCTAGAATCTTCTGTCACTATTTCTTTGCCCAGATTCATGCCCTTTTTGGATGCTTTAGGACATTGAATCAGATGTTTTCAGTGCTTCTGGGCTGTGTGAGTTTTGTGGCACTAGAAACTAACACCACCCTTCCAGCACAGTATCTTCTTAAATCAGACATAATGGAGTAGCCGTTTTTCCAAATAGCTGGCTGCAAAAAGACGGTTTGGCCCAGTAGAGATGAGCCTTTTAAGAGCATGTTGAGCATGAATGATACCGTGGCTGTCTTGAAGTCTCATCTAATTCCTGTGGTTCACTTTGGAATTGCAGTTCTTGCCCCACATACTGTTATGACCTGTTGAGCAATTGCAAGACTTAATAACTGTCTGAGCTACCCTTGCATATGTTGTTAAACTGAATTTGTATTATTGTAGGCTAGAATGTATGCTCAAAAGGACACATCCTTCTGTGACAGTAGTGACTGTTTCTCCACCAGTCAGGCCTTTCCTGTGCATGTGGTGGGTGTGATTAGCCTCTGCAGAATAATGGAGTTTGATCCTTTTGCTTTTTTTGTTACTGCTATTATTATTTTTTTATTTGTTGAAGGAGGTCATTAGAGAACTCTGAAGGCATAAGACCTCTCTGTCATTGAGGAGAAAACTTTGCACACATGCTGTGCACATTTTCAGAGAGTTTCAAATGCCTGCCTACCATTCCTTAATTATAAAGCAAATTCCTTGATTATATCCAAGTGATGATCCCACAAGAGCATCAAAAACATGGTGGTGCAAGATTGCCATCCTTTTGTCAGCATTTTTGATTGATTTTTGGAGCTAGCTATTTTGATCTCTGCAACTGGTGTAATTGTGGTCAAGCTGTCCAGGCTGAGGTACATCGTCCTAGTAAAGAAGACAGTGCTCTGAGGTAGGGGTTTTTTGTGAAGTGGCTCTCTTCCAGGACAAATGCTAATCTGCATTACACAGCTCTTGGATGTCACAGAGTTCTAATGCACTGTACTAAAGCTGCTCAGTGCCTTTTCTTTTTTGATGAAGGAAAAGGAAAATGAGATGTTAAAACAAATTATGTGGAGACGTACTGAAACTGCCCTGGCGAGTTAAAGCAGTTACATTTCACTAGGATGCTTAGATTGGCCAGAATGATAGCAGGGAACTTGGAAAGAATGCAGTACACTATCTTCTTTAATATTGCTGTAGCTGGTGTGGTGAAATTTATCAATCTAACCTGTATGTAGTTCTACACTATTTATTAGAAACAGTCTGGTAATATATATTAGCTCAGCCACTGTAACAGTATGTAGCTCATCTCAAAGAAAAGGTAATAAGGAAATATAACTTGGTTTTCTCATTAATAGCAAGATAGCTTAACAAAATTAACTACTTGGCTGTCCATGTGAATGTATCTATCTTTCACTATTCAAGAACTCTTAACAAAATTCTCTCTCAGTGGCTTCATGACAAGCTGTTGCTCTCTTAAGCAGCTAACTGGTTTGAAGTAGCCACTTTGTTTACCTTTACTAAAAGATACGTTATTGTATAACCATTCAGGAATGATGCTGAACTTGGTAAGGAAAAAAAATCATAACCATCTGTTGTATGCTAGAAGACTAAAACTGTCTCCAGATGATCTGTAAACATTAGTGAAGTGATGTGCTGTTTTGAAACAAACATAATGACAGTCTATCAAAGACAAGGTCAATATTGTCATACTGAGTTATTAGTTATGGGTTAGCCACACTTCTGTTTCTGTCCATTAGTGTCTAATTGCTTGCTCTTCTGCAGCTCAGAGGAGAGAACCACAATGTTTAAGGCAGGCATGCTGAGTGAGGGAAGAAAATGAGCATTCTGTGTTAGACAAAAAAATTCTTAAGCTCAAGTGTTTGCAGGATGTGCATATTCAGTGAGCATTCACCTGTAGGTAATCCAAGTTCAGTTGTTTTTTAAGAACATCCTTTCTTGTCTTATATCTCATAACATGGCAGTGTTAATAATGTGGCTTTTGGAATTTGGATTCATGTTGTACAGTTGAATTAAATGTAAATTTCGAGGGGGTACAAAATAGGATTTGGTTATGCTTTCACAAATAAATGTTGAAATGCACCCGAGAGTGACATTTTGTGACAGAATCACAGAGTGGAAGACATCACTGGAAGTCATCTTGCCCAACCCCCTGCACAAATACAGTCACCTAGAGCTTGTTGCCCACAAGAAGGTTTTTGACTGTCTCCAAGGAGGGATGCTCCACAACCTTCATGGCCAGCCTGTGCCAGCACTCAGTCACCCTCACAGTAAAAAAGTGTTTCCTCTTCTGGGCCTGTCACTGGGCACAACTGAAAAGAGCCTTGCTCCCTCTGTTTTGCATGCTTCCTTCAGGCATTTTTGTACATTGATGAGATCTCCCTGAAGTTTCAGGTTCACCTCTTCAGGTGAAACAGTGCCAGCTTTCTCAGCCTTTCCTCATAGGTTCCCTCATTCATATTTATGGTTCTTTGCTGGACTCTCTCCACTATATCCATGTGTCTCACGTGCCTAGGAGACCAGAAAATGACCGAAAATAAAACTGTTATTGGAGATAACGTTCTTTGAAAGTAGTTTTAAACCCACCTGTAGTGCATAACAGTGGAAATTATTCATGATTTCCTGTAAGAGACATATTTAACACTGACAAATGTACCTAAGTATTCCTAGTGAAACTTCATTCTCTAAAACCTGTGCTTTTTAAGTAACAGCTAGATGTAATTGATGAAGCCTGTAACATAATAAACCGCAACATAAACAGAAGTTTCTAACAAAGAAGTATCTGGATTTTATGACTTCAACAGTTTTGAAGTCAGGACTTTCTACAGTATCTTACAAAGGCAAATCTGTGTCAATGTGTAGTGGAGTCAGAGTGCTTTGCTTTCAGACAGTTGTCTTGATATCTCACTTTGGCTGCATTATCTTTACTCTTTGGAGAGGTACAAGTGAAGAACAGTTTCTTTCTGTGTTTTCCACTCCCCTTCCTTTTTCTTTTCCCCCTTCCTCCCTCTCTCCCTCCCTCCCAGCTGAAGGAAAAAAGAACAGAGAGATTGAATAGGTTTAGATTGGCTGATGAAGGGCTAGGAATTTATGACATTTTTCTTTGTTTATGCTTTTTATCACACTATATTTCTTTAAGATAACAGGTACTGGGAAAGATTATCAGAGAAACAATAGTTGTGTCAAAAGGAGGTGGAATCATGAAGAGTTCGTTATTATACAGTTTTGTCTCAGAAGTTAATATTTCAAGTTAATATTTGAACAAAATGAGGCCTTGTAACTATCTTGAACTCAAGATTTTGCCCCAAAAAAACCAGTCACAGTATATGTATTTTAAGAAATACAGTTTAATAATATGCTGCTGGACTGTTTAATATTTATGCCTTAGGGTAGCACAGAGCACTATTTCTACTTTTAGAAGCTTCTTATCATTAGTGTAGTCTCTTATATAGCACCTGTTTTAAACTCCAAATCTGAATCTACAAATGTAAAACCTGACTTTTGAAATATTTGCTTTTTTGAACACTCTTCTTTAAAGGACCTATCAGGATCTCTCCCCAAAATGCTAGAAGCATGAAGGATAAGGGAGGAACAATGTTGCATGGCCCAAACACATGTGCTTTCGTCATTAGCAAGGTACAGCATGACCTCATGTTGACCTCAAAGGTAAATCGCTACCAGGGAACAATTATACATGCCTGTGAAAGCGGCTTAGTTTTGAACATAGTCAAGAGAATAATTCAGTGCATAGAATAAAATTAAATTTACAACACTGTCTGCCTTTCCCTTTCTCTGTCTTGTCTCTCTCCAAGTCTCTTCTTGAGAGAATGTTGTTTTTTATATATGTGTTTGTTGGAAAAGAAAACAACTTCTTTAGAGGTCATAATGAATTCCTAAATATGGGGAACACAAAGGATCTTGTATCCAATTTTTTCAAATTGTACATCTTACAATGAAATTCCCTTTTTAATGAAAAGTTTCTTTTGTTATCTAGAGTATTGGTATTGCAGCCTTCAGAATGTATATCTGTGTTACTTGGGGAATCTTGTGTAGTTCTGAAATGTATAGATCATTTAGACTTATGGGAGAGTTTTTTAAAATACTAGTAGATTAATTTTTGTGTGCTTATCTTAGACTGCAACACAAACTTATGACATTTTATTTTTTCATAGAAGACTTAAATATTCTGTAGCATTATGTGGTACATCTCTACATATGATGGAATATTATTTAGCTAGCAGTTCTGAGCTATTTGGAGAAGAATTGCTGCCAGCATCTCGGAACTGTTAGCCATATCTATCCCATATTATTTATATAATATAATAGTTTGATGTCAGTTTTACTTCTTTTTTTCTAGAACGAGAGAGCATATTCCTTCTGTGGAACAATAGAATATATGGCTCCAGATATTGTAAGAGGGGGAGACGCAGGACATGATAAGGTATGTTCTAAGTTTATTACTGAAAATAAACTAATTCTTCAGTCAACATGTTGCTCAGCTTGAGTGGTTTTTGTAAAGTGTGACGTTATCTTATTGAAGCATGCATTATTTCAGGTTTTCCGAAAATAAGTTATTTCCTTTTTCTTCAATTGTATGTTGATGTATTTTCCTCTTCTGAAGTAAGAGGCATATTTATAAAGGTATTGAGGCTTATTTGTGTTCTGTTCAAAATTTGTTCTGAATATGCTGTGGGACAATAAACTTAGTTGACACTTACTTGCCTGTGCATAAAAAACTAGTTAAGTGTGGAGAATGACTGGTTTGTGGCTAATTCTAATATACATTTTAAATTGGACATCAGAGAAATGTTATCTTTATTGAGGTATGGGATAGGTTATTAATGTTGTAAATGTTCCCATACTGTAAAAATTGTTTGAATTGCAACTCAAGTTTTATTATGCAATAAAGTGTCAGTAATTGATAGAGAAGATCAAGGCAACAATAATTAACAGATGATTTTTGAAACAAACAAAAAACCCTACTCTCCAAAATAATTCTACAATTTTCCTAGGTAAGTTATTCTGATTGCTCACTCTGCTGGGAAGTTTCAGAGAATATTTAATCTCTGTGGTTTTTTGCTGTAGACTGAGTTGACTTGTCTTTCTGTTGTGGATCATGGAATCTAGTTATCCTGATTCCTTTTATGGCAGCCTGTCTAAGAACTGGAAAAGTCTGACTTTTGCCTGAGAAAGTTCTTTCTTTTCCTTCTCTATGCATTCTGTATCTCTTTTGGGCTGAGTTCGCCTTCAGCTAGGGGGCACTGTAATGGGCACAGCTGGGATTTAGTAGTTTGAAGTATAGCAGAATGACCTCCCTGATTCTTCTACTACACATAAAATAGAGTGTGCTTTGTCTTTTCACTTAGTCGTTGTCTCACACCTACCTTGAATTCCACTATAACCTCTTCATCTTTTTCTACTGTACTACTTGCTGAGTTGCTATTAAAAATGAAATTTAAAAAACTTAAGAATTGAAGCTCTTTCCTGCACTCTCTTAGTTTAGTCATGCCACGTCCAGAGCATCACTCCAATTTCTCGGTCACCTTGAATTATGATTCTGGCTTCTCAAAGCTTACAAATTCAGGCTTGTCGCTGACTTAAAGAGGAATCTCTGTTCTATTATCTTTGGTTCTGTCTGATACTTCTGCTTCTGTCAGATGTCGTGCAGAGTCATATAGGATTCTATAAGGAATAGCTTCACAGTTTGATAGTGAATGTTAGCTGATAAATAGGGGTGATTTTGCAGTTATGTATTTGCTGTTAGTTGTTTACACCACACACTCACTACCTTACCATTGGCAATGTCATATATTGTTGTTTTAAAAGGTTTATAGTGTATTTTATACTTACTGCATATCTAGCAACTCAAGGACCTTAGAAAAGGAGAAAACAGATTGCTTTAGTATACTATGCTCTCATTAATCAGTATTTGTCATCTGTAATCTCCTCTAGATGATTGCAGTGTTTGTTTTAAGGATGTGCTCTAGTATTTCAGTATTTATTTTTTTAAAGTTTAATTTCTGATTCTGCAGATCCTCTTTTTCTTTTGGAAAAACACATGCCAAGAAGAAATTCTTTGGGATTTTCTCTGTGAATTATATATTTGCAGAGATAATTAGTAACAGTACAGAGACTTCTTCAGCTAGTTCTTCTAGACACTCTTGGCTGAATAGATGAGACATCAGATTCTGTGTATTTTGAAGCAAAACCAAACAAAATGTGGCCTAATTGTTGTGATTTCACCAGTTGTCTTCCTGTATTGTATTAATATTGCCAACATAAGTAAAGCAGAAGTTTCATTGATTTACAGATTTCTTGGCTGTAAACCTGAGAAGTTCAAACACCTGTAATTAATTTTGTTGAAAGGACTAAACTGCTTCCTTTACCGTTCATAGTGGCATCCTTTCTTTTGAAAGAGAGAAATATTTTGTAAATTATGAGGTATGAGAGATACGACTAATATGATTAGTATATGGGAAGCCAGATATGCCATGTGTTACCACAGTCCATCTCGCTAAGGCCCCTGAGGTGCAGCAGTGGCACGGGGTGACCATAACTGAACAGTGCCTGTGCCATGTGGAGCTGCCAATGCAAAATGGATAGTAAGGAAAGTAACAGGAATTAAAATGCTGTAAACTGTCAGAGTGGGAGTAACAAGGCTCATGCTAGATCCTTACTAAAGTTCTTAAACAAAACCACTGTTTTACCCGTGATCCATTGCAGCAGTAGGATGTTAGAGACGGCTTTTCTGAAAGCTTTGCCTGAGTGAAGCAGCAAACAGGTAAAACATGAACTGGCTTAAACTGTGTTCAAGATTGGAAATGTCATAGATCTAACAACAGGAAAGAACTGTGTTTTTAAGCAGATTCCTTGAAAGTCTGTCAGGTTCAGAATATCTGACAGAAGCAGGTACTACCAAAGTGAAAAATTTCAGGCACTTAAATAGACAAATAGTGGTCCAAATATTTAAACATTAAGAAGTTGTTAGTGGTATTATTATTACTGAGAACAACCAAAAACTGAAATGTGGGATGCCATCCAGAGGGACCTGGATAAGCTCAAGAAGTGGGCATGCAAGTCTCATGAGGCTTAACAAGACCAAGTTCAACGTGCTGCACCTGGGTGAGGGCAACCCCCCAGTATCAAGACAGGCTGGGGATGAACAGATCAGAGCAGCCCTGCTGAGGAGGACTTGGGGATGTTGGTGGATGAGAGGCTGGACATGACCCGGCCATGTGCACTCACAGCCCAGAGAGCCAAATGTGCCCTGGGCTGCATCCAAAGCAACGTGGGCAGCAAGGCCAGGGAGGGGATTCTGACCCTCTGCTCTGTTGAGACCCCGCCTGTAGTGCTGCATCCAGCTCTGGGGTCCTTAGCACAGGAAGGGCATGAAGCTCTTGAAGCAAGTCCAGAGGAGGGGCACCTTTCCTACATGGAAAGGCTGAGAGAATTGAGTTCAGCCTGGAGAAGGCCTAGTTGCAACTTTCCAGTACCTGAAGGGAGCCTACAAGAAGATGGAGAGAGACTTTTTACAAGGGCATATAGTAACAGGACAAGGGGGAAAGGCTTTAAAATAAAAGAGGAATCTAAAATAAAATTTAGATTAGATGCTAGGATGAAATTCTTTACTGTGAGGCTGATGAGGTACTGGAACAGGTTGCCCAGAGAAGCTGTGAATGCTCCATACCTGGAAATGTTCAAGGCCAGGTTGAATGGGGCTCCCAGCAACCTGATCTAGTGAAAGGTGTCCTTATCCATGGCAGGAGGTTGGAACAAGATGGTATTTAAGGTCCCTTCCAATCCAAACCATTCTATGATTCCATAGCATTTACAGGTACCTGGATTAACTGTGGCCTGTGATCTTAAACTGTGCTTTTTGAACACTCCTTAATTTAATTCTCAATCTCGTAAAAGTTCAAGTTCCACTACTTTTTAGCAAGCCTTAGGTTCCTCTGTTATTTTTGAGTATGTGTTAGAATTCATATCACATCACAATGGTAAGAATAAAAATGAATTCTGACGGGAAAACAAAAGGAAAGAGTTCATCTTGGGAAATTAGCTGAAGCTAAGTGGAGAGCTTTCAATATAACATGAATTTATCACAGAAAATGCTTTCAATCAGTACCACAGTTTTATGCTTCCCTGTATCCCATTTTACCTTTGTATTTTTATGTAGGTAGGTTCTTCCTATGCTAGTTGCTTTCTAAGTGGATTGTTTTGTTCCTTCTTTTGTTAACAATTTTACTTCAGTGTATCATAACATACATAATTACTGTTATTCTATAGGCTGTTGATTGGTGGAGCGTTGGTGTTCTTATGTATGAATTATTAACTGGAGCATCACCGTTTACAGTCGATGGAGAGAAGAATTCCCAAGCAGAGATTTCTAGGTAAGATTCAAAACAGTGAAGTATATGTGCTTGCTAACAGATGATCCTTTTGCCATAATACATGTTTCGTGAGAGTTTGTTAATTTAAAATTTAGGAAGAAAGTGCTGCCATGGTAACATTTTATGTGCTCCAATTCTGTTTAATAGAACATTGGAAAGTAGATAAGTTTTATTAGCTAATGGGACTGACTTTTACAAAAGACCTGTTTGGTTTAAACTACAGTGGAACCACAACTTTGTAGATACTTAGCCCTGTTGCACGTTTACTGTTGAAAAGGAACTCTTATGAAATACCAAATTTTATGTAAATAGAATTATCACATTCAGAATCTTAATACATTAGAGATATCTTTAGCTGGAGATACTTTTTTATCAGCTTTTGCTAGGTCACTCTGGCAGACTGCAGATTTAAAGTGTCAGACTGTACCCTACTCCCACCTTTTTGTTACAAGTAATGTTTGTTTCATTAGTGTATGACATGAAACAAAGAACATGATCTTTTCTAGTCCCACTTGCATATGTGAGAAGAAATTAATATGATACTTACAGAAGTGAAATAACCTATACCATTCTTATCTTTTACATGTAAACTTTTTGATACGTTCAGTAATCTCTACACTTTAAAGGTTTGCTTTCGGTACCTATGTAAAAGCAGTGGAGCATTTTAAAAAGGGAAAGCAATAAGCTTCCCCAAAACATATAACTGAAATCTCCCCAAAACAAACATTTCCTTGTACTGGATTTCTTTTGGAGCAGGAAGTTGAGGTCTTAAATTGCTCAAATTATTAACTGCTGTCAAAATGACCTTGTAAGTCCAGTCCCCAAAGTAAGAATAGTCTTGCTTCTATTGGAAGGTATTGTCATGGTTCTGACCCTCACCTGAAATCACTTGGTATTTAAGGTTGTAATGGATGATAGAACATACCTCAATTGTTTAGATAATTTATTTTACTTATGTTATAAATTCAGCCAATTTCTTGGGAGATTGAAGCTCGTTTATTGGATTTTACTTCTCTACCAAAGCAGGAAACTTGGAAGGTCACTAGAAAAAGTACAGAGGAGAGGGTGGTCCATTAACAAAATGAACTTCAGGACTTCACCCTCTTATATTGCAGTTAAAACTTCAGTTATCTCTTTCTGGCCTATTTAAGGTTGGAAGTTTGGTTGACTGGTTACTTATGCCATGGCTGAATTTGGTAATTTGATTCCCAAGATGTACTAGGTGGGATTCTGAAGGAGTAACAAATTTTTTTTAGAGAGAACCTTGAACTGAATTTCACAGACGGAGTTTCCCAAAAACTAGGAAACTTTTCAGTTATGTATTCTACAGGACTTGACTGTCTTTTGGTAGGCCCTTATGTGTGCTTTAAGATAATATTTCTGATAATTTGAGTAACAGCAAGGTTGTTAACATCTGTCCTCTGACAGCTAATAACTTATTTTCTGATCTTTAGTTGTGTCAAGTTTACTGTGTTGCTGCTCAGTCTGTTTTTGTTCTGGTGGGTGTTTATGCTACACATTTATAGACAGCAGTCCTATAGTATTTCAGCCTTTATTTTGATAAATTTAGAAGTTAAATTCTTACAGTTTCCTATATTAAAGATGTTCCCCAGTCTTCCTGTTTCCTGAAAAAGCCTTTTCTTAACTCAGCTTGTGTTGTTCTTTCTTACATATGGACAATTTATTCTTGTTGATGTTTCAGGAGGATCTTGTTTAAAGGAAGGAATAATTTACCATCTGAACAAAAAAGTACTTCTTTCTTTTTCTTGGGTTCCTCTTTTACATGCCAGTGGTGGTCTGATCTAATTTCCTTTCCTCTTCTGTCACTTTCAACTGATAACCCTCTGGTTTATAGTTCTTCTTATTCCCAGATATATAGCTGAAATCTTATTCCCAGCTATGTGACTGCATTTCAGACTACATTTCATCTGTCTTGTGTTACTTCTATACTCATAAGACCCAGTGGTTTCTAAATCCTTTGCACTGATGGCAATTTCTGTGTTGGATGACTTCAGTTTTGTGTGTTTGAAGTTTATGTCATGAATGTTGGGTTCCCTTTAAGAGCATATGAGAACATCGCTGCTGTCCTGGCTGCTGCACTGAGTTGTGTGGGACCTTCTGGGGAATGGTGACAGCTGCGTGCCTTTGGGTGCAACAGGAGTGTGTCTGGAGCTTTCCCTGAGGGTAGTGTAGAACAGGCAGAACAGAAACCAAATATTGGCAGTTGCCACTGATAATGAAATTACTGGCACAGAGATATGAGTTGGTGCAAACTTCTTTCTTCATAACAAAGTTGTTCTAACCGGGAATTATGTTGGTTAACCTAAATATGCTTAAACTTGCCAGTTGCAGCAGACTTAGAGGATTCAGTTTTTTCCTTGCTCACAGGTTCTTGAAGGCATGGTTTCCATGGCATTTTATTTTTCTGAGTTTAGGGAAAAAGACATCTTGTAAATGGATCCAGGTCCTTCTTTTATTTTACCTAGGTGGGATGTAATCTTAGATATTTTTTCGATAATTTTACTCCCTCATCTGGCACAGTGACTGTCTGGTATTAAATTTGAGCATGAAACTTTGTTCTAAAATATCTCTCCAATGAAGAGTTCAGTTCTTGTGTTGGAAATAGTGTGTAGTTTTTTGGGGGTTTTTTTCTGATGAAAAATGGTGTTGTTCTTTTATCATACTCTTTTTGGCAACACTGTGGACTTCTCTTTCATAGAAAATGCAACTTAAGTAAGTGCATACTTTACCTTGTATCTGCCTCTGAAGACTTTCCATTCATGTGCTTGGTGTTATGAGTTGTTAAACTCGATTAAATAAAAAAAAAATTACATAACTACTCCAGTATCTCTCCTTTTCTAGTACACCCTCTCCCTTTTCTTTTCCCTTGTTCCCAAATCTTCCTTTCATTTTTGAGAACTTATATTGCTGCAGAGCCAGGGATAAGACCCATCCTGCAAAAGCATAGGCAAGGACTGGGATTGATTACACACCCAGTATTTTCAGTTTGACTCTGAGTGATTTGTAGCTCTGAATTTAAAGACAGGCAGATCTATTTTAGGGGGCTGACTTTCGAGGGTACTGTCATGTATAGGATTTAAAATGAGTGGGAAGGTTTTGGAGAATTAGCTTGCAACTGTGCAACAGCTTAGAAAATCTTAGCAGCTTTGGAGGTTATGAATAGATAGAAACCTATTTTTTTTCATTTTTATACATCTATAAAATCTATAGAAGCATACGATGTCATATTAGCATGCTAACGCTAGTAGCCCATGTTCTTTATTTGACACAGTTGATTAGACTTTTCTTAAACTTCTTGGAGGAAATTTGATAATCTGTGAGATGCCATGGAGGTACTTCATCTACGATCCTGCAAGAAACCTTTTCTTCATAGAGCTGTTGAGAAGATGCATAACAGCTGTATACTGGGATCCCTTCTTTATTGATTTCTTTCTTTAATCTGTGCCTGTGAAAATTCTAGTGATACATCTTTTAAAGGATCGAATAGTCATTAAATCCAACTTCTAATTTGCATGATGTCTTCTGGTATTTTGTCCTAGAGCTTATGGCTGTCTATCTATAATGTACAGCAGTTGTATGTTTAGATGCATGTCAGAGTGCATCAATGGCTCTGTCTATAGATCCGTTTAACTATTCAGTAAAACAGATGGTTTTAATAAAGTTTTAAGTATTGTGGCAAAGTTTCTGACTTGCCTAGAACCGTGGATACACATGCATGTCTGACTGCTCCAAGTTGGAACAGAAGGACAAGAGAGTTTGGCATGACTAGTTCTGAGGTGACAGGGTTGCTCTCAAATATGAAGGTGAAAACTCTGCTTTGGAAGTCTTGTCCATTTGCCCTTTAACAGGGTTACAGCTTGGGGTTGCTTTCTCTTATTCCCTGTACATCCAGATGGATATGTATCTTTTTGATGATGCTTATAACACAATGTCTCAGTTTAGAGAGAAGTTTAGGAGAAAACACTCTGGATTGAGGTGTCTCCTCTAAAAAGGGTTCCAACAATCCCCTTCTGCCAATAGGAAATGAATACTAAGGGATGAAAGTGAAAAAAACAACAAGCCAACCATTTATTGACAAACAGAATGCCCACAAGGCATGGGGAAAAGGTAAATAAATGCTAGATATTAAACTGTCAGACCTTAATCTACCCCTGCCTTTCCCACCAGAACAAACCCCCAAAATGCCAGGGGGAAAAAAAAAACCAAAAAACCCCCCACTGACTCGCCACGTGGTAGGTAGAAGATAGTAGCTCCTCTTTCAGGGAAAAAAACCCAAAAAACCAAATAAGATTCAAACAGCAGTTCGGGCAAACATACGGGAACCTGACTGGCATTAGTCCCCTCTTCACAGCAGATGAAGCAGGTGGGGTTGGTGTGCTTTCTCTTGCCGGCTCAGCTTTTTCCAAGGTCTGGGACCAAGATGGAGTGGCCCCTCTAATCCCACTGGTCCTGACCAACTCCTGTCCCGCAGGTCACATTTTCTCTGGTCTCAGAATTAAACAAACTGCCCAGTTCACCTCGGAGAAGTTGCTGGAGGATTGCTGCTGCAGCTTCTCC
>VYZT01026756.1:0-19862 GCA_013400735.1 Pomatostomus ruficeps
CAAGGAGTTTCACCTCAACATGAAGAAGTTCTTTACACTGAGTGTGGCAGAGCGCTGGAACAGGCTGCCCAGGGAGGTTGTGAAGACACCTCTCTGGAGACATTCAAACCCCCCCGGGCACATTTCTGTGTAACCTGCTCCAGGTGATCCTGCCTTGGCAGAGAGGTTGATCTAGATGATCTCCAGAGGTCCCTTTCAACCCTAACAACATTGTGGTTCTGTGATTCTGCCCATTGCCTTTTGTCCTATTGCTCAGCACCACTGAGAAGAGCCTGGCTCCGTCCTCTTGACACCCTTCCCTCCCATCCTTAACAACTACTGCCAGTCAGGACCTTGGCTTTGCACCTTGCTGAGAAAACTGCAAGAAGGTGTCTTCAGTGGGGTCTTTACTCCAGGGAGGTGGTATGGGTCAAGGAGAGCACTGGGGGAGAAGTCCTCCCTTCTGGCTGACCTGCACCCTCCTCGGGAGAAGCTCTCTGTCATCTTCCCCACAAAACTCCCGCCTCACCCCAGCCCAGTTCAGGCAGGTAATGTCCATGGGATTTTTTTAACCACAGGCCATAGCACTGTATAATTATGAAAGTACTTTATAAAAGATTTTCAGTTGTATATTCCAAAAAAATACCCAGAGCCTTTGTAAACTTTGTGCTTCCCTCTCTTTCCCACATGCTGCATGACTGGTTTGAGGTACAAGTATGAAAATGGACCAAACCATCTCTGTGACTTCTCTGTCCCTACTTTCCTTAGCAGACCTTTCTGAGAAAAGCATTTCCCTTTGGCCACCACTGACTAAACAGATATGGAAGGCAGGAGAGAGCAATCAGAAGCCAGCACCTGGGTTTCCCTAGACAGATGCCCAATGCACCATATGCCACCTCTAGCCCAGCCCTCTCTGTTTCTGCAGTGCTATTCTTTAGTGGGAGACAGAGGGCTACCTGTGATCATGAAGAACTGGGGATAAAAATGAATTGTAAAGTAATATTTATAGCTCTGAATGGAAAGTGATGAGAAAAAAAAAAAGAAAAAAAAATCCCTGTTTGAATTCCTGTGTTACCTTCAGAGGATTAACAAAATCTAATGAACATTTATTCTTGTACATCTACTGGAAATAGTTGTACAGATTTCTCAATCCCTCCCACTTCCTGAGTCTTATTTTCAAGTACATGATTGCATGTACACCACCTGAGATGGGGTAGTCAGCTGGCATATGACACATGCTGGACAAAGGGGCCAACTAAACAAAATGTCAAGTGGCACTATTTCTCCTCAGTGGGGGCCTGATCCAGCCCAAGCCTACCTAAATTTAAGCACGCATATAAGTGCCCTGCTGAAGGAGAAGAGTGGAATTGCTTGCGTTCTTGGAGTGAAGCACATGGAGTTTAAGAGCTTCATGGAATCCCAGCCTAAACTAACAGCATTGTATTTCTTGTTAACCGAGAACAAAAGCAAGCCAGTTTGGGATCACGCTGACCTAGATGCTATCAGAGGTTAGCAAAAATGACTGGTCAGACCTGTCAGGACTAAACAGCTGCATCAAGCAATGGGGGGGGAGCTCTTAGGGGAAGGAAGGAGCTGGAGTTGAAAATAGAGAGACAGAGGAGCAGGAGGAAAAGATGGAAACTGCGTGTCCTGAATACGCATGAACGTGTGTGTCTGTGTGTGTGTGTCTGTGTGTGTGTGTGCTCTGGTCCTGTCATTTGCATATACACAGATCACTGGACATCTTTCACCCAACCTTTCAGAAACAACCTTATGGCACCATGACTCCCATGCTCTCTGCACTCCTTGGGCTCCATTTCCATAAATTACAGTACAAAAGGATAATAGCCTGTTAGCAGTCCCAGCACTGCCTGACATACAAAGCACGAAGAGCAGGAGTATTTTCCTTGCCATCCTGTGCCCCTCTGGTGGACCAGGTGTAGCCCCACTTGCAAAATGTGGTACTATACCAGCAGTTTCTGACCTGATTGCAAAGCTAACTAAAGCTAATTTATCATGACAGGCTAATCAGGATGACAAGGTTGGGTAGGTGACATTTTCCAAAATCTCCAATTTTTAAATTCTTTTTTTAATCCCCTTAGCAATTTATTTTCTGAATAGCAAAGTTTTCTCCAAGAATGTTCCAAAACATAGTCAAGGTTAACCATGCTGTGAGCTTATTCAATATTTATGATTCTTTTTTATTTGTACTAGGACTTTTTGGGGACTCCAAATAGTCCATTAATCAAACCGAGTGACAAAATAGGCCATTTGACAATTTGTACAGGGCTGCATATTTTTTTTTTTCTGTTCAAGAATAAAGAACCAACTTAACTTCATCAACAGTTCCTGATTAATTGTTACAAAGTGTCATCCATAAATTTCCCTTCGATCTAATAATCCTTTCAGAAGACTTAACAATATCCCCAGTGATTTGGGTTTTATTGAGGGCTGAGTTCCTGGAGAAGCAGTGACACAAATAGCTCAAGTGAACTGAGACACCTCCGTGGACAGTCTTCACAGAGCTGACAGTTCTGAAATACAATTATCAGTGTGATCTGCTTAAGAATTCATCATCAGCTCCTGCCTTCTGAAGACTTAAAAAAATATCGAGGCATACAAAGAAAAAGAGGTGATAAGAAGGCATCATTTTCTTCCAGCCTCATAACTGTAAATTGAAGAAAATTATTTTCTTTGCCTGCAGCTCATTGGCATATAGGCAGCATTATATTATAATTTCATAAGCATAAATCCTTTGAATAAATTTCAGAAGAATAACTGAATTAGAAATGCAAGTAAAGTATCTAAAAAACTTAACTGTACTAGGCAGGAAAAACTGGATGTGAGTAAAAGTGGCATGGGGAGATTTACTGTCTGCCTGCTCATCCTCTGTCTGTGAAGGGAATACTCCCCCACTCCTCCCACTAACCTGATCCAGCTAAGGTAAATTTTAAGGTGGAAAAAAATGTTAATTTCAACCATCATTTCCATACACAGCAGGAAGATATGAAATCTAACCCACCTTGCTGCCTTCTTTTACAGAATTTCAGCTGTATTTCATCATTAATTAATCTTGGAGATACAACAGGCTTGGGGTTTGTTGTAATTATTGTTATTTGTTTATTTATTAGTAGTAAGCATATGGGAGATCAAAAGCATGCCTCCCAACTGTTCCCTAGCAACAAGTCAGTCAGTTATTCTCACAGAAGTTGCCCAACCTTCCCACAAAGTGAATCTGGGATGCAGCTCTCCCGCAGCACCCGCCTTGCCCCATCCCATGGTCTGAGGGATGCTGCAGATGCTCTCCCGTGTCCAGCCAGGTGAACTATACAAGTGTCTGCTAAGGGGCAGAAATAACTCACCTTTCCTGAGAAGCCCTGGGGAAAGGCTTGATTTTATAGTTGCATCATAAGATGATTGCAAGTCAGGAGATCAAAGCTAAGCCCTGTTATTGACTTCCTGTCCAATTTGGGCAAGTACTCGCTCCTCAGTTACCTCCCTGCCTGCCTTTGGGAATTTAGGCTCTTGTCTCTCTGTGACTCAGCTATTCACCTTTAAAATGAACATCCTAGTATCATATTCTCCACTATTTTTATTTTTTACCCCTGCTTTTTCTGTTATGATGTGTATGTTACTATTATGGTACATTTTCAGTTGACCTGGATTACTAAGGCCACTGTTGAATTTGGTGTAAAACTCCTGTGATTTCAACTGGAGATGGTTCAGTATGAACCTAAGTATGAAGAACACTACCATCCAGGTTGTCTGAACTAGTGTGAAACCCTCACAACTGCACCCTTAAAGCCATGTGTATTTCCATTTTGATTGATCTCTTAGTTGTTCATAGAGGCAGTGTAGCTCCTGTAGAGACAACAGAGCCATGGGCAGTGGCTTTATTTTAGCTTGCTCCTGTCTGCAGTGTGGGTAACCAGATCATCTTCACTGTTGCCCAGTTTTTCGTGCAGAATCTACCTTCTGCCTGGAAGAGAGGCAACACCTTCTCTAGTTCCTGTGTCTGCCTTGCAGTACAGAGTCAAAGTATGGCAACATGAACATGTCCCATATGTAGAGGGCAATTCACAGCCATCACAGGGAACAGTGCCTCCCTCCTGTCTTCTACAAGCTGTGTAAGTATTGGTGGGTTACATCACACCCTGAATTTACTGCAGTTTCAACACACAAAACGTACACATGTTGCATAGTGTGGGCTGCTCAGCATGCATCAACCTGAAGAACCACAGGGGAAAACACCAAACATAATTCTTCAATATTATTATGTGCTATGGCTCACCAGTGGACTTCAAAAAACAGATTTACACAAGTGATGTGAAGTTTATATGAGACTTAGTGTATGAATCAGATGTGCATTTAGACTAGACAATAGGAAAATTAGGCTAGAGGGGATCTCAAGAGGTCATCTGGTTCATCTTGCTAATTTCTGCTGGGATGTCTGTATAGCTAAATTAGTCACGAACAAGGAATATGTTTGCTCCCAATATTACTAGAAGAAACTGTGTATGTGTGAGGGGAGAGTGGGAGGATCAGCTTTCCTAAATAAACTGCATAAGTCTGCTGGATAATTTCCAAGGACTCATAACCCTTTTTAGATCACAGAGAAATTTCCATGTAACACCCTGGTCAATAGCTGCAATGTGTTCTAATCTCTAGTAGCCCTCTCAGCAAGGGCTGCTTCATGCCAGTCTTCAAATCTGATCCCTCAGAGATCTTAGCAGATGAACTACTAGGAAAAAATCACCCCCAAAACCAAAAAATCTGTTTCCTTGATTCTTGGACTTCTCTCCCACTCAAGAATAATGGAACCACTTTTATCTTGAACTATTAAAAATATTCATTTTGCCAGCAACCAGGCCTGGAACATTTTATCCTGATAACTAAAGCATCCGGAAAGCTCTGAGCAACTTGAAACAGAGGATTAGGATGGAAATGCTCAGCTGTATACTACATACATAGCTACCACTATTGCAGCTGCTTCTGTGGCTGGCTGGATCTTGCACTCAGTGCTTTTTCACTGGTTTCTCTGAGATTCAGAGAAAGGAGATTTTAGTGGCCCCAGCTTTCTAGTTTTCACATTGTGTGTTCATGACCCCCAAAATAGAGGTTACCTATTTATTAACATCCTATCAAGTAATCAAGCTTAAATAATCCTTTCCCAGGTGAATCAAGGATGTATCCTCATATTCACCAACTCACCAAAGCAAAGTGATTTAAAAAGTTTTTTGGCTTGATTTTAATAGGGGTGCATGGAAGTTCCTTTCTCCTGTAACTCTTCCCTGTTTCTGCCCTGGCTTGACATGTATGGGACTAGTAACTTTATGTGGATTTAACTTCCCTGAGGCCATTGACATAGAGGATAGCAAGAGAGGAGGCAGCAGAGCCCTAGACTGTGTGGTATTTATCCTGGTTTTTTTCTCTTTTGATTGATGAAAGGACAATTTTTATCCATACCTAGAATGTTCCCACCAGCCGTGGTACCACCAGCAAAGGTACTGGACTCCCGCCTGCGGTTTCAGGGGCTGGCCGGCTGCTCCGGGCGCTGGAGGGCTGGCGAAGGTCCTGCAGAGGTTCACCTAACCCACTGGTGGTCCAAGGTGCTGAGAAAGGAGCGACGAAGTGGAGGGGCTTCCCAAGGTAGTTTATTTGGGTATCGGGTTCATGCTGGGGAAGTACTGGCACGGCGCTTTACAGTAACATATTGTTGCAAGTGGGTGGGGGAGGATACAAAACATCCTATGGTGTAAGGATGCAGCGTTTGAATTTGGCAGGCTTGCAATGGATTGGGGGATACAGAACCTTCCAGGGGAGGAAACCAAATACCAGGAGAGGAAGGGGGGAGATGGCAGTGCCTGGCCATGGTAGAACTGAAACCTGGCCATAGCACACCACAACACCCAGCTACTCACCTGTGTCTTCCCAGACTTTCATGCCAGGGTAATGTACCAGGGGTTGTTGTGATTCACAGAGGAACTGAAGTGAATGCTCCTAACAGATAGAAAGCATTGTTCTTTCATATAAGATGAGGTCTCTTATGCTTTCAGCTCTGGGCTCAGGGGTTTCTGTCTCCAGGATCAGCCAAGATGGTGGCTGTCACAAGAAAGGGAATTTGGTGGGTGTTCAGAAGACATTGGGAGGCTCATGCCCCATGGGCAAACTAGCTTATGAGCAAAGAGGGAATGGGGCATTTCTTTTTGTGGATTGAGGTATTGCTGCCAGCCCACCCTGGTCAGAACACAAACACACACACATGCAGGCGTACACACAAGCAGGGTCGGTGGAATGGCTAAATGGTGGCAGCCAATCTTCTCCCTGCATGCAAAGAGCAACATCCGAGCTGTGAGGCATCCCAGCAGTCTGGGCACTAATAGAGACTACAGGGCACTTCTGTTCCCCCCAGCTTGACACAGCTACCTCCAAGCAAAGGTGTGAAGTTGAGCAGGTGGGGTACATGGCTGCAAGCATGCGATATTTGTCACGCTACAAGTTGTCTTTTTTTTCCTGGGGAAAAATATTGTCACTTTTTTCCCCCATCAATTTAATTAGATACAATTTGTCTCAGCTTTTCTCTGCAGTATTTGTTTACTTTCTCATCAGGACCGACACAGGCCAATTAGTGTAGTGTAATTGTTTAACCTAGTCAGCGCGCTGCACTAGATAAAGACTGTGCTGGTTGCGAGGAAGGCAGGGATGAAGGACCAGTCACCGGCTGCAGCGTGGCGTGAGGGCCTTCAGGAATCACTGACACGACACTGTCCCCTGGAAGCGCAAGTTGCTCTGACATCCCAGCAGCCCCAATTCCTTGTTCTCTGTCACTGCTATCACGGTACGATCAATTCCCAGGGCTAATTCTTCAACCACACCGTGCCCAAAGCGCTGCACAGCATTATCTCCTTCCTAGGATGCCCCCTGAAAGCAAAATCTACTGCAACCATAGAAACCAGAGGACTTAAGTGATGTGTCATGTACATGTGCTGTCTCTGTTTTCAGTACCTTTGCCATGAATATAATGTGAAAGCCTGTAAGAAAGTTGATTTAATTCCTTCATCCCATACCTCTGTAAAGACAGACAGGAATTGGCCACAAAATAACCGATGTATGCTTGCTTTGCTCTCTGAACTTATGCAGACCTGCCAGAGGAACAGGGCTGCTACTGCCACAAACAGGGATGGAGGCAGGAAAAGGGATTTGGTGGGGCTGGTTCAGTGGAGAGTCCAATGCTGAGTCTGGCTTTTGCATGAAGGGTGGTAAGTGGAAGAAAAGGCAGTAAGTGAGGTCTGTATAAGAAAATATGTAGTTGTTTTGGCTCTGTTGATCAGCCTAAATGTTGATCAAACACATACAGTTCTGCCATGCTATGGAAGCAGTTTTTCATGGATTGTAAAATCTATCCACTCGTTTTCCCCTCCTTGACTCTTAAGAGTACATGGGGGAGGGAAGAAAAGATTATTCTGGTGCATTGCAAATATACATGAGCCTTGTTTGCCAGAGCTACCACAGAAAAGAAAAAAAGAAAAAAAGGCATCTTAAAATGAAACAATAATTCAGGAGAGGAAGAAAATACCTTTTTTTTTTTATTTTTTCCTTTTCTTTCGTTCTTCTTTTAAATCAGACCGATGTTGTGATTAACTTGCATTCTGCAGCACAGTTGATGTGACAGTCAACCAAATTAATCCCATTATGCAAAATCCAGTTCACAAGTGGTTTTTCTTTTTCTTTTTTTTTTCAAAATTATGTCAATTTCCCCATAAATTGGAGAGACCACGTCAGTTTTCTATATTGCACATAGACACTACACAGTGCTGTATGTCTATATTCCTTTAATGCAGTAAGATACAAATTTTAGCTCAGTGGCACAAATTAAGATTCCTAACTTTAATGCTGATGTTTCTGTTTACATGAGGCTTGTAGGAAAATTTCCATTAGTTTTGGCATTCATTTTCATTCTTGCATTTCATAACATACCAACTATTAAAAAGCAAGAGAATGAAGAGGATGAATTTTTTATTTAAAAAATAAACAAGCAACCTGAAGTAAAAATGCTTAATTATTTTGATAACAGAAGCATGATTTTTTTTTTTCTCTCCCAAATCTTTTTTCCCCCTTCTTCCCTTTTAAAGGAATTTGCCGCCTGTGGTAAACAAGCCTCCTCGAGGGTCCCCGTGGTGTGCATGGTGGCTGGTGGCTGGAGCAGGAGACATTTCCACAACTGCTACCCTTTCAGCTGAATGTGGCCATGCAGTAGGTGGCCAAATCTGTTTGGCTTTCACTGAGATCTGTGAATTCCCTGCATCCAACCAACTTGTCAAATTAAAACCTTGCCTGCTCTGTGCTGAAGAACAGACGTGCGATGGAAGCTTCTTGCACTCTAGCCCTTTGTCACCAGCATGCTGAGCTCCCAACATCTGCTCGCTGGACTCGGCTTTTGCACCTTGTTCATTTATAATGCAGCAAACCTCAGCTTCCACAGCACAGGACTTAATGTGCCCCTGGTTTAAAAAAAAGAAATTCAGAAGAAAGGAACATCCGGAGGGAAGGAGAAGAGAAATTGAGGCTCTAATATATATGTTCGTCACCGATTTGGGAATAAACATATTTTTAAGTGAGAGGTTTGTTGGATTGTACTTTTTTATCCCAGTAATGCTTTCTTGTACAGTGAATTGTTGACTTTTTTTCCATGCTTTAGATTTATTAGACATGTGTCAAGTTGTCAGCCTCCTACCGCTTGCATTTGTGTCCACCTTGCAAACAGCAGGGAAAAATATTTTTTTCCTTTCTCTTTCTCTCTTTCTCTCTCTCCCATGAATGTTCACTTCTTGGCAGCTCTGAAACAAATTTTGAACAGTTGCTGTTCCTATTGATAGCAATAGTTTGATGCTAGAAAAAGGGGTTTTATTTTCCCCAAGTTTCTGACATATACTGGCATATCATCTCACATCCTACCCCGATGCATCAAAACTAAAGCAAACCAAACCAAGGGAAAAAAAAAAAAAAGGCAAAAAGAGGGGGAGGGCATAAACCAGCATGTTCACACAGCTCCTGAGCCACCGAAGAACACCCGCCCATCTGTTCACCATTCCAGTCCCTTTGTTCTATCTTTATTATATGTATTCCTCAATAAAATGAATTCCTGCTACTTTGACGACATTTCAACACATGTCTCTTAGTCTGCATTTGAACTGTCTGTGAGGATCTCCTCTCTCCCCTCCTCTCACTTCCCATCAGCAGCTGAGCTGAGGAGATACCTGCCAGACAAGCCAAGCCGGGGGAAGGAAGCCTCCAAGGCAGTGAACAGCTCCCCACGGCACAACCAGAGTCTCCAGGAAATAGTTCCAGGTGGGGAATCCTGTGGAGACAGCCCCACATACTGAGAATGACACACCGTGTGTTACGTGTTTGCTGCCATCGGAATTACACCTATGGCAAGGTGCCTCTGTCAGGGGCAGAGCTCTCTTTCAACCCGACAGAATGAGTGCTTAGATTTTATATTTTAAAGCCAGCTACAGATGCTCGGTCTTGCACACCAAAATGCTTGTTTCTAACTTTCAGGTAGCCAAATTTTACCCACAACTGCCCTTAGCTTTTAGTGCTTTCTTTTCTTTTCTGACTTGTCTCCTTCTCTTGCAGCCATACAATTTCACAAATATTAAAATGTCCTGCAGGAAGAACAGGCCTGAGATCATAGCTCCCCATCTGGTTGTTTGATTACCTCCCTCTATTGCCATGCAACTGCATTCCTCAAAACAGATCATCTTATGACAGAGGTTCAGCAACAGTATGGAAGTGTCATTTTTGCAAGTTACTGCCTACCAGGTGTCTCCTGTCGAGGAGAAACTGGAAATGGGTGAAATGGGCCACCCCAGTATGCTTCCCTTGGATTCGTATAAAAGCAGAAGAAGAATTCAAGTCATTCAAGTCATAATCAGAAAACCCAGGCCTCAGCAGCTTGGCTGCAGAATATTTGTCACTAGGTTGGCCAAGAGGGGCAACTGCCAGAAGAAAATACCCCAAACTGCCATATCAGTTTGTTTTCCAGGGACAAAGAACCCTTCGACTAAGGGCTGTTGCCAGCACTACTCTGCCTGTTGCCCAGGTTCAGCAGCCTCTCACACCATTCCAGTGGCGCCTTATCCAGCAATGCCAGGTACCCTCTCAACCCCAGGGACTCCTGTGCAATGGTGTATGACTAAGCCAACTCTGTTCCCATGCAGACCTTCCTGCCTGTGAGCAAACAACCACTTAAGGAAACTTTGCACTGTGCATGTCCCCAGAGCAATGCAAACCACAGAGCAAATGGAAATTGCTCCTATCCAAACACTCTTCCACACCTGGCATTTCATTACACTGCAGATATGTAGCTCCAGAGGCACGGGTAGCACTTCCTTTCCATCCAGAAGCACTTTGCACCCTCTGCCTAATGTCTTACAGCAGTAGCAGCTGTCTGGGGGTAGAGAGGACATGCCCATTTGTTTAGCTACAATTAACATTCATCTGCTGTAATGATTCATCGGGTGATAAAGCAGTGATGAAATGTAACTTTCAGGCTCATCAGAATACATCACCTTCTATGTGGCAAGTCAGAAATTCCTGCCACAGAAGAACCCGAGACTGGTGGCGTTTTCCATCCCTAGAGGCACATTCTTCCTCTTCCCAAATGCAAAAGCCTGGAAATGCCATTGCTGTGCTGACAGAAGGATTCATGCAGCATCTCTGTTTTCACTGCAGCTGAATTTGCTCCTGCTGTAGGTTCAGCCTGTGTGGAATATTATGAACATCTCCACATGTACATTACACCCCAACTCATTGGCTGCTATTTGCTCTGGAGACTAAACATTCGATCTGCCAGCAATCACATTATCGTGCCAGCCAAAATGCAAACCTGAACCATATGGGCAGAAGAGGGACCCATCGCTTCCACACTGCTGTCTCTATTCTTATCCCTCCAGTTCCCCGATGTTGAAACAGACCATCTATTTCCTCTGAATATTATGAAGCAGAGTAAGAAAGGAACTATTTGAGAAAATTACTCTCTTTATTAAAAAATAAAAACTCTCAATGAAAAATGTTTACCCACTGTTTACTCACCAAGCATAAGGTTTTGTGCACAGGCACAAAAAATGCAATAAAATAAATACAAGACATTTAGAAATCTGTGCTGCGGATTATGCCAGAAATGAAGCAACAGAAGCTCATCCTGCCTGAGGGAATGACTGACTGGCTGAGGATACATCCCGTCGGAGCAAGATGAGTTTAGGGCAAGCAACAGGGCAGACAAAGGGAAAGGTAAAGTATCTGTCATAGAGGAGAAAATACAGTTTCATTAAGCTGGAGCTCATATCACTTTAAATTCACAGCTGGACTTTCAAAGTCAGCCTCTGCAGCTCTTGCTGCACTTCTGCACACGCTGCTTGAAATCCCGAGGTGCAGAAGGTAACACAGAGCCCAGCCCTGGCTTCTGTCGTGTCCTGTTTATTTCCGTAAGTAGTGTTCATAGGTAGCTGGAATAAGTACTGTGCCCTGGCACGCTGGGCCATGCTTTGCTGTAGCACTGGGCATACCAGCTGCTAGGGAAATACTGGGGAAAATGGGGACCTGCTGCCGAATGGGATGGGGCCCATGTAACAAAGGACACCAAAAAGACCAAAGTAATCAATGTCTTCTTCACCTTGTTGTTTTTGTTTTACTTGGAAGGTCTGGAACAAGGAAGTTTAGTGTAGTTTTGGAACTACTTGGTGTAGTTTAGGGACCATTTAAAGAAACTGGTCAGACACAACTCCATGAGCCTTCATGGGATGCGCCAAAGAGTTCTCTGATGTCTTTACAAGGCCACTCTGAATTATCTTGGAAAGGTCATGGTGATCAAGGGAGGGGTGGGGAGGGGGGTGGGTTCTGAGCAGTGGAAGAGAGCAAATGGCACTCCCATCTTCAAGAAGGGCAAGAAGAAACCAAGCAACTACAGGCAGGCCAGCCTTACCTTGATCCCTGGAAAGGTGATGGAGCAGCTAACTAATCCTGGAAACTGTTTCCAGACACTTGAAAGATAGGTGATCAGCAGCAGTCAGCACAGATTTATCAAAGGGAAATTGTGTCTGACCAAACTGATAGTCTTCCATGATGAGATAGAAAACTTGGTGGGTGAGGGAAGAGCCATGGATGTGGTTTATCTTAGCAAGACTTTTGACACATTGTCTCTTCTTAACATCGTCACAGACAACCTGGTGATGCATGGGTTAAATACACGAGACAGTGAAGGCTGGCTGAAGCACTGGGCTCAAAAGAGATGTGATCAGCGGCTTGAAGTCAGTCACTAGTCACGAGCCAGCTCCAGTGCTGATACCAGGACCAGCACTGTATAACCCTCTCCTTGATGACTCTGACAACAGATTCAGCAAATTCACAGACATCACGTAACTGGGAGAACTGTTTGGAGACTGGGTGGTTGCGCTGCCATTCAGGGCTACCCTTGACAGGCTGTAGAAATGGGCCAATGGGAAACCCATGAAGTTCAACAAAGGGAAAAGCAAAGTCACCCCATGCACTCGTACACCTTGGGGACTGATCATCTAGAAAGCAGCTTGGCAAAGAAGAGCCAGGGGACCCTGGTGAACAAATTGACTAAGAGTCAGCAGTGCAGCCTTGCAGTGTAGAAGGCCATCAGCATCCTGGGATGCATCAACAAGAGCTCAGCCAGCAGGTGTAAAGGGGATGATCCTTCCCCTCTACTGAGCACCAGTGAGGTGACATCACCTGGAGCGCTGTGTCCAGTCCTGGGCTCCCCAGTGCCAGAGAGACATGGACATAGAGGAGTTTAAGTGCAGTGAAGGGTCACTAAGGTAAATTAAGGACTCAGAGCATTTGGCATGTGAGTAAAGACTGAGAGAGGTGGTCTGTTCAGCCCAGAGAAGAGGAGGCTCAGGGGGAATCTTATCAATGTGTATAAATGTCCAGTACTGGGATTAAAGCAGGCAGAGCTGGGTCCTCCTCAGTGGTGCCAGGGGACAAGAATCAATGGGACAAACTGAAATACATATTAGGAAATTCCACCTAAACATAAGAAAAATCTCTTTTTTCTTTCCTCTGACAATGATCAAACGCTGGCACAGGTTGACAAGAGAAGTTGTCTGGTCTGCTTCCTTGGAGACATTCAAAACTCAAGTAGACATGACCCTGAGTAGCTGACCCTGATTGAGTAGGGGGCTGGAATACATGATCTTCAGAAATGCTTTCCGGCCTGAGCTGTTCTGTGATCTTCTAACTTGCAGCTTTTCAGGAGCACAGAAAATACAAATCTACAAGATACATGATTGATCCAGGCCAGCATCTGGTGGTGACTCTTGGCAGGTTCTCTTACCAGTAGCTTAATATTCATCATAAATACAGAACTGAAGACTTCACTGGTAATATCCAGACTTTTGGGTTTTCACAAGTCTTTAGCTAAAGCTGGACCTTAAACCCCTTGAAGGGTCTGGACCTTGAAGAGTGATCAACACTTCAACATGGTTTGATAGTATACATTGACTTCCATGAGCTTTGAATCAGGGAGTCTCTTCATGATTGTTTCCTCTGGGGAAAAAGTGCTGGAGGAGAACTGCAGTCTTGCTGTTTAAAATAGGTAAAAATTAATGCCAATCAGGTAATACAGATGGGTGCACCCACACTGAGCCAAGTTCTTTCTCTGAACACAGAGCTTAAATTACTTGTAGCGGTATTTGAAAAACAAGTGAGACATACCTCAGACTCAGGAGATATGCTTGAAACTAGGCAAAATTTATTTTTTTTTTCATATTCGCTGCCAGATATTGCATAGTTACATGGCTATACACAGAAGACAATATGCATCTTATCTCGCCAGTGATAGATTCCATACTGCCTTTAAAGGAATAAATCATTAATTTAAATAATGGATTTTCTGTTTACAAAACAAGCATTCAAAAATATTTCTCTACCAGCTCAGCAGAAAGAAAAAAAGAGACCTTTTAATATAGATGGGTGAATCTGATAAATGCTTCTATGCACATGTAGGCATGATTTTAGTCTGTTGGATTTTATTTGCTTGTTTTTTATTTAAATCAGAAGTAGTTTTGTCAATGGTGCATTGTAGACAAATACAGAAGAGTCTGAGAGAAATTAGAAGACAAACAACATTTCTCCCTCTTTTCTCCACATGTAATGACATATTTTGAAGCTCTGGTGAGCAGGAAATGGGATTCCAGCTGGTGCCAGCTGCCATCAAGGTTCAGTACAGAAATGCTGTTCAGCACCTGCAGAGCCTTAATCCTGATTCAGGAGACCCCAAAATTATAATTACTATACTAACAATAATTAATTGTCTCCTTATTGCTGGCCCCAAATTTTGACAACCTTATTTACAGCATCTATTGCTCCCTGATGGGAAAAAGGAACCTTTTGTGGTTGAGATATCCCAAAATGTCCAGGACCTGAGATGGTGGAACACTGACTTAAGTCCAGACCTTTAAAACTAACTAAGTGATAATGAGGATAATGTAGCAATAAGGACCAAGATGGATGTTGACCCAGAGGTAGGCTGGGACATTAACGTTAGTAAGCCCTAGAACAAATCCAGAGCTGAGGACTTCTGAAGATGAACTGAGAGTCTGAACTGACAAAATGATGCTCAGTTTCAGAGCAGTTTTCTAGAAACAGCCAAACAGAGCCATGTGGCTTTGAATTCAAATCAGCCTAAAAACCTCAGGGACAGGTTAAGAATAAGATTTGATCAGATATCCTTTCTCATGAAAAAAATAAAAGAAGCTCAAATCTGAGGTTCATGGCTTGGACCTTTTTATTATTTTAATTAAAACTAATCTGTTTGCAACCTCCTACATGCTTATTTCATTGCCAGGATCTGACTGGGAACATTAGACTAAGTGAATCAGACTGCTTGGTGATTATCCAGCTGGAATATTATATTTCTCTCTTGTTGCCATCTCTGTAGTTTAGTGGTCTTAAGATGAGATATGTGGTCCCTCTTAGGATCCACAGAATGGACATTTTTAGAATGAGGCAGTTGGAGGTAGGAGCAAGAAAGGAGTAGATGATACTCCTGAAATACTATTCCTCTGCAGCAGCGGTCCAAAAGAGCGCATAAAGTAAGTAATCACTGTTCCAGCTAAACAAATTTCTAGCATTTGATTGATGTTCAGATTCACAGAGCTGAGAAAGAGAGGTAAACAAGACAATTCCCTGACTCATCATATGATGTCTCTGAGTATCATGTAAAATGCTAATGTTAAGTTAATTTAGTAAATATAATCAAGAAGTCCACCTTTGTCTTTTGCTAACAGTTCTATTATTCATTAGCTTTTTACCTCTCACAGTTATGAAACATTGCCCTTAGTTGTTTTATTAACTAGAACAAGGGTTAAAAAGAGGCAAAGCAAAGGACCACCCATGATAAAAGGCTTTGAAGATTTCCTCCAGATGAATTCTAGCAACTAAGAAAACTTCTGACAGTTTCTAATTTAGACAGTCATTTGTGAGAAATGAAAAAACACCTGGTGAACAAAGTTAACTGGCTGAATGACTGTTCTGAAGAAAAAACCAGAACAAAACAAACAAAAAAACCAACCCACAAATATTTGCTTACCCCAGATTTTGCCTCTGTTTCAATTTAGTTGTCCAAAAGAAAGGAGTGCAGTACTTACTTTCGGGTCAGATAAACAGCACTCTGAGAACCCTCTGTTGTGATTGAGATGTTCCCACTTGCTTTCCACTACACGCTTAAACACTGTTTCAGCAAATATTCCAGACAACTGCAAATTTCTTAGACTGTTAAAAAAAACCCCAAAAACCTAAGAGCTAAAGCTGTGTGAGCACAGTCAAAATAAATTAGCTTACTGATTATTCGATTAATATCATATTACTCTAATTAATTAGCATTCTTCTGTGGGAAGGAGAGACAGCCTCCCTGATTAAAAGCCTTTATTCTGCACAGAAAATATATAGGCATGTAACTGCTCACAATCCTCTTGAATTTGGGGCATAAGAAAATTCCTTCATTGTTTTGTAGCCTTTTGAATTAGATTGGAAATATCCACTCATGGGCATTTGTGGCAACACAGAGATGTCTGGACAACATCTCAAAATCTCAGATTGCTGGAGAATACAGTCCACGTCTGTCTGAGAGATCATTTAGGTGGAAGTAGCTATATAAAAAGAACGTTGGTGGCCATTTATATATGTGGGAATGAATTTACACAGAGTTCACATCAACTTTATCGTTTGGATTTTTCCTTTCTCAATAGACAGATTCAAATGGAAGTATTGCTTGGCTTGAAATGGGAGACTCAGTAAACACAACCCTCAAAATTTTCATTTTTAATGTATCAGTAACATTTCAGTTCATTACAGTGTTATTAGTCAGTCTTCATAAAAGAGCTATGCATCTTTATTAAAAATGGAAGTTCACATCATTTTATGTTCCCATAAAAATGGGTGGTGGTAGCTTTGATTAATTTCTTCACGTACAATGAACTTTACAGCAAATTGGACAGCGTAATTCAATTCCTATTTCTGTGGATTTTTTTTTTGTTGGTAGAAAATTGATATAATTCATATGTAATCGTATTGCCTTTGCAAGAGATATTTAAGAAATAATATCCTGAGGTAATTATTGCATGGCTTAATTATTAATACCATACTTTCAGGCACGACAGTGTGCACTCCTTTTATCAAGCTTGACTTCTATCAAAAAATATTTCCCCTATCTACAGTTTGTTACTTGTTGTAGAATGTTCCTGAGTTTTACACATACACACACATAGGTATGCATGGAATCAGAGTACCTGATATTGGTGTGCTTCTTTTCAGAGTAAGTTCTAATTATGGAAAGGGTGGATGTCTAAAGGATAAACAGAAAGCCAACTGAGTAGCAGAGCAGAATTATATGCACAGATTTCAAACTGGATGGGAGGGCAAATTTGAAACTGTGTTTGTTGGACATGGTGTTTTTCTGGGTTAGGATAATTACTGAATCCCTAAAGAAGCTTAACTAGCCACAAATGGACCATGCTAGGAAATTCAAGGGGACAGTCCAGCATCACCAGGAGGTCTAGAAGCTCCAGTGTTCTCTTATGCTATATGAGAGGTCTGGTCAGGTCTTTTTAATAATCAGATTATTCCAGTGTAGTGGGTTATCTTTAGAGATGTAGGAAACTGACTATTCCTGTATTTACAGTAGTGCCTTCAGGGATGGAAGAAAATTCTTAATCTGGCAAGAGACAATACAATATATCATTATTTCTCTGTTGTTTTATGTTTAAGCCTCTGCTGGATTTGAAAATTACTTTCCTCTACATCCTCCCTTATCTTTCTGTGATCACTTCATCAGACCAATGCACCAAAAGGGGGGGATCTTTAAGCTGTACCAGCCACACATGCAGTGTGTATTTACAGGTGACTTTTCTAAGTGCTGCTTTGCCTTTAGCCTGCTTTGTCTCCCTTCCGGGGCAAACCCCTCCAAGCCAGGCTCCCTTGGAAAACTCTGGACTACAGCTACTATTTTTGCTGAAGACAAAGGCCTTCCCAGCATAATTTGATATTTTTCTGATGATGTTAACCACCGCAGCTGGACCCTTTTTGCACTTAGACCACAGAAAATCCAGTGAATGTATTTACTGAAGTTCAAATGAAAGAAAGAAGTACCTACACAGAGTACCAGCAGACATACTTCATGAAATGAGTCGACGTGACAACCTCTGACTGCACAGACTCTTTTTTAATACAGTGGGTATAATTTGCATGTGGAAATCAATCCCAGGAGATCTTATCAGGACATTTCCCTTACTTGCATCTTCATCATCCAATCAAACATTTGGGTGATGTTCCACATGTTCTGGGTATTGGTGGTGAACCCACAGAAAGAACAAAAACGGTAAGAAACACTGTTAACCAGACTCAAAATACTCTGTTAGAAAGATGATCTCAAAAGAACACCTGTCAATCTCTGCTATCAAAACTAAATGGAGAAAAAAATAAAAAATTGCAAACAGACAAATGCTAAATCATGCTCATGTTTACAGATCAGTATTGCCAACTGTAAATGAACCTCAAAATCAACTAGAAAGTAAGATGTTCCTTGGAGGACAAATACTTTCAGTTCTATGTGTGACAGAGGTCAAGTCCTTGGGACTCCTAATTTCCAAGTAGACTTACAGGGGCAGGTTTGGGCAGAATAGCTCACAGTAGTCGTAGGTGGAAAGGTTATTTCCAGCCTTCATCCCCCTAGGAGTGGCGTGCTGACTAACCACACTCAGATAAACAAGGTAGAAGGGAATGAGAATTTTAATGCCTTGGAGCTCCCAACAGGCCAGTCCCATATGAGTAACTTTAATGTCTGTTGGACATTTGTGAAGCCTCTTCTCAGCAGCAATGCTCTGCATGTCTGAATAGCACAGAGCTGAATGCAGATGCAAAGAGATCTTCCATCAGTCCCTTTGTTTCACCTGGTCTTCAGCTCACAGCTATTAAGGAGCTTATTGAGCTAACTAGAAAAAACTCATGAATAAATGATATAATTCAAAGAGATGCATTTACCATATTCATAATAGTTTGTCTTATATATTTATTTCATATTCCACCTGATTGTGCTTCTCATTTATATAAGTTTCTGTGTTCAGATATAAGCAAGTAAGTAGAAAACCATAAAATTGTGGCTATTTTAGAACTAAGAAATAAAGAAATATATATGCTCGCCTTCAAAGTATCACTCTGGTACATTTTTCTATTACATTCTGTTCTTCTGAGAAAGACTGTAAGTAGGAAAATGCCAGGCAATGCCCAGAATATCATATTTAAAGAAAACACAACCATTTCTCTTGTGCATACTGTAACTTTGCAGTTTGTGGAAATCTTTTATTTCAAGATAGCAGTTCCTGCTTTCAGTTCAGAAGGAGTTGTTGGGGTTTTTTTGGTGTTTTTGTTTGTTTGTTTGTTTGTTTGTTTGTTTGTTTGTTTGTGGGTTTTGGTTTTTTGCTTTTCTGTTTGTTTGTTTTCTTGGTTTGTTTTGGTTTTGTTGTTGTTTGGTTTTGGTTTTTTTTTAAATGCTGGCATATTATTCAAAATATTTAAAATAAGGAAATTCAAAGTCTTTATTGTCCACATAAGCTTCTGACAGCTCACTTGCTCTTCCTAGAAACTTCCTGATGCTTTTAAAGCAAAAATCTTTCAGCCTGAGTCCAGGGACATCTGGGGCTTGTGAACCACATCCAAAGAGACTTTAGAAGGTATGGGAGAAAAGCAAACCAGTTGTCAAGAGACTTAAATTCACTTATAGGTCCCAAACCTCTACTGAATATTTGAAGGAAGTTGAAATTCACAACTAGTTCAGGTGTTTAAGTATGATTAAGGCCTCATTCTTTTCTTGCTTACATCAGTGTAAGTTAAAAATAGTTCCCTTTACGCCAGTTGGTGTTGTCACTCAGTGATGCAACAACTTAGTTGCAGCATCACACCCATACTAACAAATCATAGATAAGGCTTCTCACCCCAGATAAAACTGTTAGTTCTCCACATCCTGTGTCTGCAGCTGAATATTGGCCAATGCTGCTTGTGTTAGAAGAAAATTGCTGTTTGTGCAATGCTGCACAGGGGAAGACATTCCTTCCANGGGAAGACATTCCTTCCAGTTTCCTGTGGTAATCCTCTTATGTCAGAGGCAGAATAAATGATTAATTTTTGGTAACTGTTTTTTCCTCACATATTTCCTGACTCTTCCACTCATTATGGCCCTGAATCAGCAAGGTGCTTAAGCTCACAAGCAGTCCACACTGCTGCTGAGGTTCCTAAAATTCTGCATGTGTGACGTCTTTCAAGAATCAGGTTCTGAGTTGCTTTTAAATGCATTTATAAAG
>VYZT01026760.1:0-21403 GCA_013400735.1 Pomatostomus ruficeps
TCTGATCCTCTCCCCCATCCCACCATCTTATACCTTCTGGTACAACTCAGTGACAGAAATAACTTTTTGCACAGTAACCAAGTGAATGCCACTAAATTCTAAGTAAGCAGAACTTATTTTCACTGAGTTATTTCCAATTAGAACAACAGAAGTCATTTTTCTGAAAAACAACTACTGATGTTAGCTGAAGGCAAAATGCATCAAGTTCACTGCACAGAACATTCCTACTAGCTGGAGAAAAATCCTGCTGGCATTTTTTATGGGAGGAAAACTGAGCATACTGTGAGAGCTTGTTCCTATGGAGAAACTATCACAAAAGACGGCAAAGTATGAAGTTAAAGTAGCAGCTGTTTCTCTCTGAAGAATATTCATATATGAAACCAGTAAGTGCCTTTAGTTTAGTTCAAGCCAGTTTCAAATTCAGAGTACACAAGTTCACATGGAGTATGCCACTGTCACTTGAAGCAATTTCTCTGTCTTATTTTAGTAGAAAATTATTAGCATAATTTTTTCTTATTCATTAAATCCTGGGAATAGGCTACTAGCATCTGAAATAATCCTTAATTTTTTTTTTTAATCCTAAAACCCCCCAAAAATAACTAAACTCTGAGCATCAGTATTTACACTGCCATCAGCTATACAAACACTTCACTCTAACAAGCAATGGCAGTATCACTTACAATGACTAGAGTCTAATACAAGCTTAAGTGAAGTGCACATTTCTGATTGTCAGGGTAGATAATACACAAGTAACACAATAACTCTGACTCACAGAGGGCTGGTCACCGCTTCATAACGTGAGACTTGGCAAGCACAGAGGAAACAAACAAGAAAAAATGCCTCAAACATAATTATTTTCTACTCTCCAAGTAATCAAGCTACTTCACCAAACATATGCCAATACTTGCCAGGATCCAAGGGCATAGAGATTAACCCCAACTCAATTAAAATCAGGAACTTCTCTGAAAACCCATCATCTTCCAAAATCACAGAACACAACAGACAGTGAGCACTGCCAGCAATCAAGATCTAGGATCCTTGTGCTACTGCACTTCTGTGAAACCCAAACTGATAGCACAATCTATATGTTTGACCTACACATTGTCAATCCCATTATCTTTAGCAGCAGAAGAAAACCCCCCTCAAGACGCTTCATAATTAGACTTTGTCTCCTGAAATTCAGTTCTGCCTTTCACTATATTGAATAGTTATTAACTTTTTTCTCCTTCATGAAAAAAAACCTTAAAATACCATTCTTGTGACCTGCTGGAAGTAAGAGTGCTTGAAACAGCAAAACCAAGTAATTTTCATGCTGGCTTTACCATGTTCCCCAGAATATAAAGAAATGCTACAATTCTATTAAAGTAATTAGGGTTTCTTAATCTCTTAAAAAGATAATATATTCCCTTAAAAATGGTAGACAAGAGACTCTTCTGGGTCTTATAACATTAAAACAAGCTTCTATCAGCCAAGCGTTCCAGAGAAGTTGTTGGAGGGTTGCTTAAAAAGAGGGCTTATTAAATTTAAACTAGCCAAACATCAACTCCTAAAAAAGTAGTAACTCTGATTCTCTGCATCCAATCTCTCTCCTCCAGGAAAGCAACATTCTGTGAATTTTCACACTATTAATTTGCAACCAGAAATGTTAAATCTCGAATTGCATTTAACAGTAAGTGAGAAAGATCTGCTTTATAAGGGACTTTCCACTGCACAACAAGTTTACGTGATGAAGGAATGTGTTTTGGTCTGCAAGAATCATGGGCCCTGTATCTTACCACATCAATATCTAGTTCTTATGCCTCCTGTCCAAAAGGAAAAACTCAGAAGGCGCACAAGGGAAAGAGCTCTGCTGGGGTTTACAGACCATTTAATTTCTGCCAAGTCCCTGATTCTCTAATTAGGTAACCCAAATAAAAACTGTCTCAAAACCACTTCAAATATACACTTATATTTCTTCTATAAGTGGTACTGAAAGAATGGTTATACACAGGTATCACAGCAGTTATTAAATATGAAGCCCAAAAGCTCATGTGAATCCAGAACAACTTACTGATAGGAAACAAATAAAAACTCCAAACATATTAACTGTAGTTTAAACAGAGATAAAATGCCTTTTAATCTTTAAATTAAGAGCACTCTGAATTAAAAGTGTCAGATCTACCCAAACTAACATCCCCGCATTTAGGGTTTATAAATTACTCTCCTCAGCTCCCACAATGCACATCAATATCATGCAATTTCAACAGTGAAACTCCACTGCCTATTTAATTTCCTAATTTTCCTACCTTTGCACAACGTAATATACAATCAACTGAACACATTTTAACATAAAAGGTTTCTTTCTCCTGTCTTTGTCAAAACCCAAATCACACAGGTTTCAGCCAACCACAAAACGCACTTGTCACCATTCTTTAAACCCTACATTTTCAAAAGGAATGAATGCCCCTGAAATTAGTATGAGTAAGAAGATAATTTTGAAAGAACATCTAAGATGCTATGAAAAAATCCCACTAAAAATGTATTTTAAATGCACTTGAGGTCCATTCCCTGCACAAGCGTATTTATTAGCAACTACATATCTGTACAAAAAAACTCAGGTGCAACCTTCAGAATTAAAGCAAATGTTAATGCTAATTCTTAAATTAAGTTTTGGATTTTTAGCAGGCATAATAGAAAGGAAATACCAAGGTCACAATTCATTCTCTGAGCATTGTTAAAAAGTGTAATAATCTGCCAACTTGTGAAAAAAATCCCCCTCTGAAAAAACCCCAGGAGCTTCTTCCCAAACACCACATTGACAGCAGATGGCCAGCATCAAGTCTGCAATTACCAGTCTGGCCTGACAGCCCTACAGATGACAACGACACTTGTTTCTTTTTGTGCATGTGTGGAGAGGGCAGCTTGAGAAATGCAGACAACTAGGTATCATAGGCAACGACCCCTTCCACTAAAAATATACACATACAATCAATTTCCAAGCCTGTCATATGATTCTTTCATTAATCTTCATTTCACCATTAGGTTTCCCTCCATTTTTCTTTAACACTGTCTTTTCTGCTACTTAGAAGTTTTTCAAACAAGGTGGCGGGAAATGCATAACATTAAGGATATAGTAAAACCAACCACTGTCAAGCACTGCCAAGGACAAACTCCATAAATCTGTTGTTACAACCTTTTCCCTCTATTTTACTCTCCCCCAGCACAGTCTCCTCCCACCCAGCCCTGACATATTCTTCTCTTGCCTATAGAGGAGAACAGAACATCTGATGAGGAGCTGCTGTTTCATTTCCTCTCCTTCATCCCACCCCTCAAATGGGGAAGCCCTCAAAAGGGGGGAGGGGAGGGGAGGGCATGGTTTTAATTCAAATGCTGTGTCTTAAAATACTATTGTGTAGCATTTGGCTGAGAGCGATTAAATCTATATATAAATACACACCATGAGAGTACTTTATCCCCCCTACACCTCTTGGCGGAAAAAAAGGCTTCTGCATTAATAACCATTTACTATTTCAGTTTTACACCCAAGAATTTGAATATCTGAGCAAAACCTTTATTTTGCAAAAGCCAACAACTGTTTAGAAATGAAAGGAAGCGGAA
The DNA here is from genome assembly GCA_013400735.1 of Pomatostomus ruficeps. NCBI lineage: Eukaryota > Metazoa > Chordata > Aves > Passeriformes > Timaliidae > Pomatostomus > Pomatostomus ruficeps. Next base: position 3,598 of record VYZT01026760.1, read on the forward strand.
AGCAAGTTATGAGTTCCTTTCCAACTGACAGATGCAAAAGAAGGAGAGAGGAAAGGATTTTCTCATGTGCAGAAGAGGCCTGACAGACTTAACTGAGGCATTGGGACCTCTCCTCAGGAATGCTCAGCCCTCCACGGAGACTCCTGTCTTAAAATGATTCAGCATTCCTTACTTCATTTCTACTAAGTCTTCCTGTTCTTCCTCATTGCAGCTACCCCTTTGCAAAATTTATCAAGCATAGAAAGATGCTGGAGAAAAGTATATCACAGTCCTACTGTCATTCCTGTCTTGAAAATCTTACTGGGAAATAAGTCAATGCAAAAAGGAAACCTCAAGTCTTACTACAGGCTACTTCTCTCTCACTCAGGCTTAATTCCAGGGACACATTGCATAGAGAGGGTGCCAGTATTATGGAAACACTGCCAGCAGAGAGGCTGTAGCCCTCCCTGATAAGATCACCTTTGAGTAATCATGATTTAATCCAAACTAAATTCTGACAATCTTTAAATACTGTTGATTCTTCTCAAAGATCGCTGACTTTGTGTCAAATGCCATGCAATAAAATGCAAATTCCTTCCCACCACAAACGGAGAAGAGACAACATGCCCCATTTTCCTCATGGTGTGATGAGCAAACTTGCTTTGCTGACACACACTATGTGACACACACAATGAATATCAGAAAGCATTGTCCTTTTATCAACTCCCTCAGAAGTTTTGCTTTTACCACTTGTTTATCAAGTGCTGTAGTACAGGACATTACTGCTCTGTATACAGCTTGCACTTCTTGTAACTGCAATTATCAAAACATGTAACACAAGTATTGCCTTTGTGGCAGAGACGCAAGTTAATGCACACAACTCATGTAGAACTAAATTAATCAACTCTCACCAAAACAATTACTTGCTCCAGCAAGGAAAAAACTGCAAGTGCTCAAAAGCTTTGCAAAAGCATGGTTAGTTTGTGAAAAAACACCTTTAAAACACTTTGGATTGTTTCTCAGAAACATCCAAACCTTGGCAGTGTCAACTCACCTTCCACACTGTCAGAACAGGAGGTACCAATCCCAGTGTCCCCGCTGTCAGAAGCTATGCTGTGTCTCCTGACAGGATTGTTTTGAGTGCTTGATGAAATCGTTGAGGACTGCCACAGGGATTCAGTACCAGGTAACCATCCCACTGAGGAATAATCCGAGGCTATAAAAAAGAAAGCCAGAAGTCTGTCATTAGAGATACAATACAAAAGCAGGCAATAAAATACTTGTCAAGATGAAAACTGAATCCCATGTTTCATAGATCAAGGTTGAGTCAGATTGTATCTGTGTCTTGGAGGGGGGTTCTTTTGTTAATTAAAATTCTTTTGCTAGATGAAAGCTTCCCAAAAATTCCAACACATGTATTTTTACTATTTAGAAAGATGACCCTTAAACTATTCTTGCACTCTTTAACAAGACGCTTATCATATGATTCCTATCCCGGAATGGATTCTCAGTTCACAGCAGAATTTTGCATTGCAAGCCTTCAAATACAAAGAGATGAATTAATTCTAGGACAGAAACTAGTTGAAGATTTAGCCACTGAGATACAGTCATTTTCTATTGTGCACAAACCATATGACCTAGGTGATAAAATAAAGCCAGAAATGAAATCGTCAAAGCTGATACCTAAAGTAATTCCTTATGCAGCTGCACACAAGCTGCCTTTGTAAGACATGTATCCATCTAGTAGTTTGTTTCATTTTGGTTATTTTTTTATTTAAAGAACCATTAAAATATTACATTTTAAAACACAGTTCAGAGCAGCAAATAGTTCCTCTGTTCAAGGAGTTTTTAAAGTAGGCCACATATTCTCACAGTCATCCTCAAGGGAAAATTTATCACAGAGTACAATCCCAGAAGACCATTACAATTTCCAATAGCCAATAACTAAATCTGAGCATTGTTTAAAGGCAGAATACTGATCACCATATCCATACTCTGAACCAGCAGAGGCACATAAAGAACCTCGGAAAAAAGCACGGCTGCTCTTCATTTACATATAATCACATACATATAACCCCCTAGCAGTTAGCTTTGTATAGCACTTTCAGCAGGAAATGACTCATGAAGAAGTATCAGCTCACATATAATGTCTCTTATGCCACATCCCATTATTTTTAGATCATTTTAAACACTTTCAGCAGTGTCCATCCGAAGTCGTAACAGCAATTTGCCTCTGCAATGACATCTGCTATTTCCAGCTGTACTTGTTTTCCAGTAAATTAAATAGCTCAGAAAATGAGCTATTAAAAATTAATATAAGTGGGGGTATATATATAACCCCACCCCCAAACATATGAATACATACATGCTCCCCATATAGCAGCCACATCACTAGATCTGCTAGCCAGAGGGGTAACAGCTGCTTGCCAAGCCACTTGGAAACTGAGCAACACAGTAAATACTTACTTATACAGTAAGTTCCTTACTGCATGCACTATTTAACTGTAACACGACATCTAAAACAGACTAGTTTTTTGTAGGTAGGTTCTTGAAGGCCTTAAAAACGCCGTCCATCTCATTAGCCTCATCTTCATTCTCCATTGAGGTTACTGCCTCTTCTTCTTTAGCACATTTGCCTACCTTTTCTCCCAGTAATTCAAAATCACCCAATTCTCCTTCCCCTCCATTCTGCTTCAGCTGTACCTTGTGCAATGTACTTCCTTCTCTTCCTTAAACTTAATTTTTCCTCTCCAAAAGTCTCTTAACTACTCCAGTGAGTATCTTTCAAGTGCAAGGGTGAGGGGGAAGACCAGAGGAGACCGACATGAACGCATGTGCCCATGGCTCACCAGTCACACCCTGTAAAGAGGCCCCAGCCAAGATTCTAAGGGAATACCACTCCAGGTGTCATCCTTCATACCACGCTCTCTGTGTCATCATCTAATGTACTGAAGTGTGACAGCCTTGCATACAGCTAGTGGGAAACTGGGACATTTCTTCTCCTACCATCAAGCACATTTTTCATTAATACTCTGGCTGCTTTGGGAACAATAATTTTACCATTCGTCCCTCTAAATAGGGCTATTTTCCACAAGAATTCAATTTCATCCTTCTCAAGCTGCATCTAGCTATTCCAGCAAGAGGAAAACTGACTTATGGAAGGCCAAGCTAATTAAATCAGAGACAGTTCTGATTTAGGAGACATTTAAAATACATTTATAGAAGAGAAATTCTGATTGACTCACCCTTAATTATGCTGTTTTCCACTACACAACTCTTTGGTGACATTTCAGCTTTTATGGTGTTAAAAGAAATGCAGCAGATAATTTAATATGCAGTAGTGGTAGCATTAACACAGCATTAAGTGTCAAACCCTTTAGATCTCTTGGTTAGACAAATGTTCAGCCTGTGAACCTACAACCATTCATATGCAAACCCCCAAAAAGGGAGAGAGACTTTTCACTCTGGTGAAACTTTGAGGAATAAAAGCTAAAAAATACTACAGAATGAGAGTAACTGAAGAAAGGACTTTGGAAGTCACCTCTCTAACCTTCAACTGAAAGCAAGGTAATTAGGTCAGACTGCTCAGGGCCCCATCCAGCTGAGTCTTGAACATCTCCAAGGACACAGATTCTACAACCTCTCTGGGAAGCTGCTCCCAGCATTTTACCACTCTCTGTTCAAAGAAAATTTTCCAAACATCTCAGGAGTCTCTCACGCTTCAAACATATTGTTGCAACATATCCCAAAAAATGCAACAAACCAGTGCAACTAGACTGAACAAACAGGGTTAAACATACTAGAGGAGGCAGACAGTCATTCCCATCAGGCTCTCTGCAGGTACTGTAAATTGAGAAAATAACAGGCACCACAAAACACCCTGCTGTAATCTATTCTCAGTTTTACACCTACACACAGACAGCCTGGGGACACACACCAAGCCCCGGGTGTGGTGCTGAAGCACAGGTACAGGAGCACATGCTGGCACATCACAGAATTAATGCTTTCTGGAGCACCTTTGCACCCAAGGGCAGTTCAACACCACTAAGTTAACTCACGAAGCCCGATCCTTGAGTTGGTAGGCCTAAAGAGGTAAGTGCTGGTACACATTCATAGCTACACAGAGATCAGCATAAGGCCAGCAAGGTTTTCTAAGCTTTGACTCAGCACAGGCCAGCCAGAACCCATCTGGCTTTCCACGGAAATACACAGGTCTGCCTGCATGGTGCTCTGGGCTCCAGAAGGGTCTCTTCACCCAGCCACTTCCCTCTCACTTCCCCTGGGATGCACAGCTGGCTGTGCAGAGCAGCAAGAGTTCACCCCCAGGATCATGCCTTTTCCTCAGAGCCATCCTGTACACAGAGGCGTGGACATGGGCTGGGGTGGAACAGTCTAATTTTTCACTGAATTTCTACTGTTGAGGAGAAACCTCTGCATTTCAAAGGGGTATGTCCCAAGAAAGACACTTGGTTTAGATCTTTAGTAGGCAAATAGTATGGGAGTTTTAACCTATTTTAGACATGCCAACAGAACATGGTTGCACATGATCACTTCAAGAAATGCTTTCTCTCTGCCCCCCTGACATTAAACATACTCCTTTTTTTTTTGTCTAAAAAGGATAGCTAATGACATAATCCAGGAATCTACAGTTTTTAATGTTTCATAGCATATCCACATAGTGGATTGGTATTGTGTTACCTTGCAGGCCTAATGGAAATTCATAGAAGGCCATTACAAATACACAAATGTCTGCATGAGAAAGTGAGTTCAATCAGCTTTGAAAAGCTGTATCATAAACAGCCAAATACAAGCACCAAGATAGTAGAAACAGACCCAATAATTAAGTCTCAACAGTAAGTAACCCATAAAACAGGACCCTATAGACCTCATTAGCCCAACACATTATTTAAAAATTAATATATTACTTCCATTATTTGAAACTCACCTTCTGAGCCAAGTCCTGAGGAATCCCCAATCACTGTGCACCCTGTTCAACGCTCCCCGTCTCCTTTTTGGACAGGTCTCTGCAAATGCATGACCTTTCATGCAGCAAACAGCCTACACTGAAAGAACTAAGTGTAAAAAGGGAAGATACACAGGAGTCCCCACACTGCTTAGACAGCACACCTGCCTCACCCTGCTGCTCTCATCTCAAACCTGCCAATCAACAGCCAGTGTCCATCTGCCCAAAATAGAGAGTGGGGTAAGAAAAGCAAGCAAAATTTCTAATCAATATTTGTGCTGCTGAATTGTGTATTAGCATCTATGATCATTCTTTACTGGGTTAGAAAAATCTATCCTTTCACAGGATTCACTAGAAGAGAAAAAGGTAGTGTCATCCTACTGGGCTGCAATTTCCACCAACAAACATGACAAAATACATTCAAGATCACAAAAAGATCTCAAAATGAGTCTTGTTTAATGTACAAACAGTTGAACACCTCCTTAAATTTGGTCAGTTAAATATACCAGCAAAGTTCTCTGTTTCCAGCCCAGCAATTACAACAGATCTCTTTACAACTAAGTATATAAAGTGCAGGAAGTAGATTATTTATTAAAAGGGAACGGTTGTTGAAATTTCACTCCACAAAAACATGTATCTTTTTCTCTGTGTTACAGAATGCTGTCATCTATTGCCGTCCGAAAGGCTCCCAGTTAATGCTGGATCATTACCACTCTTAATTTCAGTGGCATTCACAGATCCCCTATGATATACATACACAAAACAATAACATCACCATCTTTACACGTGGTTCCTAAAATACCTCTAACAAGCTTGAATGTAAAGATTATTATTTTAAGTGACAGCTATGATACTGTTACTTTACCTAGACACTGAATGGAAAGCAACAGCAAAAGACTTAAGGGAATCCCCCAAGGGAATCCCCAATGGATGACTTAAGGGTTTCACAGCAAACACATCCTAAATTAAGAATACTGATTTTTCTATTCCACACTGTGACTGACATGGATTGTGACCAGAAATGAATTACCCATGGCAGCCAGTGCAAATTTATACAGTCAAAGGATTCTGAAGGAGATCTCACTACAGTACTATCAGAACTAACTATGCAAAGCTCATTCTAGTCATCAAGGATGTGACTAGGCTGTACAATCGTATTTCACGCGAGGATGGCACTGAAGTCTGCCTGAAGCCCTTTCAAGGAAAGAGAGTCAGCATTCAGCCCAAAGACACTGCCAAAGTTAATTAGTTTACCCTCACCATCTGCACCTTTACCCAAAACCATGCTAATTATGCATGAAGATCACATGACAGTATTTTGAAAGAAGTCAATCCACCTTCAAGCCAGTCATCTCACACCCACTCATATAATCCCTTGGCACTGCTGAACTTATTCTGGTTGCATCTTCTACACACACCTCCCTTCTCAAGGTGTCAAAGCCTCTCTATTCCTCTCTTTTGTCCCATAGGGCTACATAGCCACACATCTTTTCAAGAGGAAAAGTCTACAAAAAAACCCACAAATGGTCTCTCAATGACCCATTTGCTGTATTGTAAGAAAAAAAATTTACTTCAGTTGGAAAATGTTTGTTTACTCATCATACCTGCAAGATCATTACTGCCACAAGATTAAAGAAAATCTCACTCTGGGGTGCACTTCATGCACAAGCCTTCATGGATAATATTCTATTTTTTTTTAACTGCTGAGAAGACAACACAGTGAGAAAAGGCAATGGAGGAAGGGGAACCCAAAATGCCAAAAAGCCTTTCCAAAAGTAGACACAAGAGCAGATGTCATACTTTAACATTTATATAGGGCTTTAAAAAAGGCTGAGAGTCAGCAATAAAATGGTGTGACAGCAGCCTCCTTCAGTCCACGGTGAAGTGAATGATAAGGTGCATTCATTCAATCTGATATCCTGACACAATAAAAAGATCCTGGCATGTAAGTGTTCCTTCCAGACACAGGGAAAAAAAACCACCTTAGTTCAACAAATAACTACTGCATAAATCATTTTGAATATAATGTTTTAAAAATGGCATCCCAACCCTAACCTCCTAGACACATACTTCCTAGGTGCACTGCATCTCCATGGTCCTTCTGCAAAACAAATTGCAACTTTTATTAGTACATATGCCCAAAAACAAGTTCCAGGTCTAAAATGTAACCTTTTCTCTTGGAGGGTGAGCAGAACACTGGAAAGAGGGGTTTCTAATGCTTTCAGCGAAGGTGGCAAGATGACAGTTTCAGGATCCTTTTTTACAAATGCTCTGGAGGTGGTGGAAACTCACAGCTCTACCAGCTGGCCATGAACTGAGACACCAGAAGGTCCTAGTCCCTCCTCTCACACAAATGCAGCTGAGAGTAGGTGAATGATGCAGTTTAATCTAAGTGCAATAAGAAGCACCATAAAGTGGGATGAAATGACAGCCTGAACTATTAAATTTTTACATTTCAGTTTCTCAAAAGTACTTTACAGTGTCAGATAGCTAAAGTATGATTCATCCTAAGGACTCACAGCCTTTATTAGTGTGCTTTCTTGACAGAGTCTGCAAGCTATTTAACTAAGTTCTCATAGTTTTCCAGTTAGAAACTGATAAGGACAATTCTAATCAAGAAGAAAGATAAAAATGTACAGATATAGAGGGAAGCAGGGAAAGAAAAAGATGAATGCAAGAGTTTAAACAGAAGAATATTGAGAGAGACCTTTTAACCAACATTTTTACTTGTAGAGGCTGATAAAACACTGCCTGGTATACAAAGGCTTATGTCTGTCCTCTGTATTATTAATGTGCAAAAGAATTCACATAGTAGAGAGAGAAAAACATAAAATAGTAGAGTAAAAAAAAATTAAAGTAGAAGAAAGAGACCTAAGGAAGAAAATTCTGAAAATACAATCCTCAAAGTACACATACACCTGACTGGCAGTATCACTTACCAAAAAAAAGGCTATGGTCATATTTTAAGGAATATAAACTTGTGCTTCAGTTTCTTGAGAGCTAAATTTTAAGTAGATTGTGTCACCAAACCTTCAGCTTCTTTTGCCTCTGAAATTCCTTAATAAAGGTTAAAGAGTTTTGGGTTTTCTCCCCCACATAAGTGGCTAAATGTACAATCTCTCATCATAGATAACTACAACTATAAAACATTTGTCTTCTGTACAAAAGAATATTTCAGAGTGAACCTTCACAAGGTCCCATTTTTATGACTTTATATATGTGTACAGGACTGTGTAACAACAAGTTACAAGGTATCCTGTGCAGGATAGTATGCAATTTCGAAGAAACAATGGCAACTAAAAATAATAAATAAGTCAATTTAGCAGATGAGTTTCTGAGAATCTTGCCATGGCAGTTTAAAGACACAATCAGGTATCTCAGTCTCCATAACCCCCACCACAGTCTATAGAAAGTAAGAGGCGAACAGCTCTGTCTTTCCATCAAAGAGTCCAGCAGGCCAGCTTATGCCGCTGGCTAAAATGGGTCTGAGCTGGGAACGCTGTTTGACATCAGAGCTAATTGGATCTACTGGTCAGCTGCTAGGCAAAGGCTGCTCACCCTGCCCGAACACACACTCGTCCTGCTTCCCCAGCACAAGCCCTGCCACTTCAGAGCCTACAGAAAGTGGTTCAGGAACACCCTGTCCTCGCTTATGGAAAAGGTTATCTGCTAATTCGACTTTCTAAGCTTGCTCAGCAAGGGGTCAGACAGAGTGGGAACATACAGGTCTGACACCTAGCAGCAACCAGGCTTTATCCTACTGCCAAACTGCACATTAAGTCAGATTGTAAACTGGAGCAAGATAGGCATAAATCTCTGGCTGCTTTCACTGAGGAGGACAAAAACTGTTCAGCTAGCAGAGAGTTGTGTTCAGCTGTTAACTAAAAAGGTGGCAAAATCCTTAAACTGGCACAAGCATGTAATACTGGGCTTTGCCTTCCCTGACTTCTATTCTAGAAAGTATGTAACCCAAACTCAAATTCATAACACACTTCATAATTCATACATAGCATCTAGATGTAGTTATTTAGTATCAAACCAATTATTAAATTATTAAATTCCAACCCTTGACAGGAAAGAAAGAGGTTTGCTTTCATTTCATCACTGGCAGGAGCAAGACCAAAAAGTCAGTCCAATTGTTGATGGCACTCCTGCGAGTTTTCTGCTTCCAGATAGAACATTTGCATAAAACAGAACTTCAAAATACAAACTGCAGATGTTTCTTATTTCATGTTTGGCACACAGACTACAACTATTACCTCATGCCTGCTATGCTGGCTTGCCTCTTTGTTTTTGGACTCAATGCACTATTCACCCCATGGAAACACAGAATGATATTCCTAGTTTCCATTCACTTCCATATAGCAACTGCAGAGGAGAAGGCTACCTTCCAAACTTGGAAAGTTTATCAACTGCAGTATGAAGAGGGGAACATCTAGGAAAATAAACACATTAAGTCACGCTTAAAGTTAATATAAACTTTGAACAGCAAGCCCTCAGGACAAGCAGTCAGTTCCTAGGGTCTGTTAGAAAAGCTGTGTGCTTGTAGTTGATCAGCTGAATCCTCCTATCAAAAAACAGCTGATGATCACAGGTTATCATCTGTTTCACCCCTTCTTACAGCTTAGCTTTATTGGTATTCAAAACCAAGTAAGTTTTTCTCCAAGCTGTTTGTCATGCTAACATTTTTCTTACAGAATTACCTTTGTCCTCTCTCTCTCTCTCTGTTTAAAGGCTTAATTCAATCTCCTCTGTGCGTGGGGAAAAGCGAAGTAATCATAACTGCTAAAAATGAGTCAAAAAATACTAAATGGTTTTAAGTAGCTCCCACACCTTGCAAAGCGGAACAAATAAAAGAGTCTAGCAGTCTTAATTTAAAAAAGAAAAGTGCATCATTTCTCTCCTCTTCTGTAGTCAAATACCAGATCTAAAGATATCCTTCACACTAAAATAAATGGAGTAGAGAATCCCCCAAATTAAAATTTCACTGAAATATTTTGCTCAAGCATGAAAAATGATGGAAAAACTCGTAGTGTTGTTAAAAAGGTTTAATGCGCATTATAAACACAACACGACCTACTTTAATGTGCAAGTATCAGAAAACAGAGCCTCCAGGCTATAGTTGTAGTGCATGCTAACCAAAGTATGCACTGAGTAGCAGAACCATGCAAGGGAGCTCCCACATTGTAACATTTCCGTTAAAAGGACAAAATTCTGTCTTCATGCAAGACAGTAGGAGATTTTCCTTAAAAACTTACAGTGCCTGTCTCACAGAGCACAACTTTTCCCCACAATTAGCTTTACAGCTTCCTCTCACACCTATTCAATATAAGGAAGGACAATACCCTGGAAACTGAAAAGTAGTAGTTTAAAAAAAATCCTTCCCACAATACACCATCAACTCTACTCAGGATACTTTCGGTCAAAATAAGTACTTCTTGTGTTTCTGTCTTCACAACTACAATCACTTTTGATGTAAAGCTTTACCTTACAATAATTCTACCAACCACACAAAAGCCTTTGTTCAGTTTGGTATCTCAGATGATGAAGAAAACAGAAAGAAGTTAAGACTGCAACTGTTAGCTTTGGTTTTGCTAAGTAGCAAAAATTATGAAGTTTTAAGTAATGGTATTTCCAATGTCTTTTTCTGCTTTTAGTTAGGTCACTATACTTCTTACATTGTTTTCTTATTAGCTGCAGAACCATCAGGTCTTTGATCAGTGTTACCCACTGAACTTTTATACAAAGCACTAGTTCTTGGCTACAAGAATCCTTTCAAAGACATTGAGAGTTGCCAAAAGGTATAAATAGCTTTGCTGAAGAGTAAGCATTCGGGAGAGAACACACCATCGTATAAGAAAGACAGACTTGGAAAAAAAAAGGTTAATTTGTTTTGAAACATTCAAAAAAGTTGCAGCTTTTCACACCATCTGGAAACTATGCTACCAAAGGAGTAAAACAAACATCAAAAGCATAAGGATACCTTATAAGGAATCTCAGATCTGACTCCGGGATCATTCAAGAATGTTTCTTGTCTGAATACCACGCCACGGGTCTCTAACGTAGCAGGAAGCTGAAAGTTTGAAAAGCATCTTTTGCTTTTTTACTTGTATTTGCTAAGTCTACTTCACGTATTTTAAGAAATGAAGATGCAGTTACGACTTTTACTTGACTCTACTTGCACTGCCCTTCCTCAGCAAGACTGAGAGTCTCCTATCACCTCTTCAGTCATTATCCATTATTCTGGACTTGTTTAAACCTGTGAGTCCACTAATTGGTGGAAGTTACACTGTCCAATGGAATTAATGTCACTTTTCCTGATCCTCACTTAACCTTCTTTGGCCTTCCGGGTGAGTCTGGGGATTAACTACATACTTCCTGATGTCATCTGCAGCAGCAAACCAAGACTGTGCTAGGAGATTTCTCCACTGTCCACCAGCTGACTGAAGAGCTAGTCTATTTGACTCTAAATATCCCACACCTGCCTGACATCAGGATAGATGCTTCCCGTAGCAAAACGGACAGAGTCCTGTCAAATGCCTGACACCAGGGTAACTGTAAATCCCTCCTTCAGTACTTAACTTCAGTATTTTCCTGGTCCAGCTTCCCCAATTAGTTTGCCATAAGGTTGAGCAAGTGCTAGAGTGTGCACATGGGAGGCATATGAGTGGAGGTAGACAGAAAGGTGGGAGCAACTACCCACTAGATTATCTTAGCTGCAAAATGAAATCATGCCCTGCAATCCACCTGCATACACCCCTTCAGGCAAAATGAGGAGTTTACCTGCCATATTTTCCCATATTTCAGAGACTATCACACCTTTAAAGAGAAAGAATAAAATAATTTTCAAAACTCAGCCTCTTTTCTTTGTGTTACTGACTCCTTTTACAGATGGGCCCTTCGAATCTCAAAAAACAGCAGAGATCCCTGGGGAATGAGGAACAGAAAGATGCAGTGTCATTTACGGCATGGCACAGCTGGCTGCAGAGAAATAGGTCACTTGAGCGTGGCTGTGCAATCAATAGGATGTTCGCGCTCAGGCAAGTGAGCCAGATGCTGCGGAGCACAGTGCCCAGGGAAAGCTATCCTCAGGGACAGTTCCACAGGGGTCAGCAGTTTCTGGGAATATGAGGGATGACATGTCAGGACTAACACACTTGTGAGCATATTTACATGAGTTATTCCCTGCTGCATGTTCTCCTCCTCTTCTCCAGCCATCCACCTCTAGACCTCTTGCAGCTGATCTGCAGTGTCCCACAGCCACACTTAGTGCCTCCTCAATTTGCCCCAGACAGCAAGAGGCTTCATGTAGGAGCCTAAGACAGGAGCCAGACCCTTATTATACTTCAGTACACCTTCCCTCACTGTTGGCAGGAATAAACTTCAGGACATCATATTTAGTATTATTCCAGGAAAGAAATATCAAAACAGAATGGCTTTCTCCTGAAGAAGTTTTATGGTGTGCAACTGCCCGGACGCTGGTGGGGGCTGCAGGGAGGCCTGCTGAGGAGTGTCTGGGGCTGCCGGGCAATGGACACAGCTGGTTCCAGACAGCTCCAAGGCAGCCACAGCAGGGTTCAGCTGAGCCCCGCTGCCATGACGGCAGTGCCTCAGGGAAAGCATTTGTTCAGAAAGAGCAAAACACTCCCCATGAGCAACAAGTAAGGGAGAACAAGAATGTGAGAAACATCCCTGCGAACCCAGAGGCAAGAGCAGGAGCGGAGGAGGAGGAGCAGTAGCAGGAGGTACCATGTAAGGCCCTAGAGAGACCAGACTGGAGCAGGGCAACAGCACAAGGAAGGAGCATGAAGAGGAGTCGACATGGACTGACACCACGGCCCCTGGTGACAGTTTGACACTGTTCTGCCTGTGACAGTAGCTGGCAAGCAATCTCTCTGTCTTCATCTCAACTCGAGCTTTTCCACTCTATTTTCCCTCCTGTCTCACTGAGAATTGGGAGCAGAAAGCAGCTGAGTAGTCTGCCAAGGCTACCTCGTGGCAGAAGACAGTAAGAAAGCCACTTTTTCAATCACAGTGAATATGCTTGAATGTGTTTTAAAGCTAATCTCAACCACAATGAGATTGCTTCATTGTGAGTGTACAATTTTAAGACACATTTGGCCATGCAAGAGGTTACTGACAACTACAAGCAAGTCAGCACTTTTTCAGCCAAAGAACCACCAGCACACAAAATGACAATTCAACTCTCTAACTATTAAACCACAGGCAAGTTGTATGATAAAAACATGCATGCAAAAGACAGAGCAGTTGACCTTGAACAAGTATAGTGTTATTCCTCTTCTCCTTAATTAACTTGTCCACAACAAACAAGCTTTGCTTTTAACAATGGTAGATGATCACCTCTGGCTACAACTTCAAGTCATGCAATTTAGGAGGCTTTCAGCTATTCTTACCACCATGCACCTTATTTTGAAACACATGGGCTCTTTAACAGGTATTAAATGCCTGGCTAAAATCTTAGTGTAAATAATTTGCAACTGTAAGAATCAGTAGTTGACTGACATAAATTCTAGACAATATTTGGAGAATCTACAGGTGCTATTTTCCTACTAGTACTTCCTTCACCACCTGCCCCTAGGGCAGACAAAATGGCTCAGGCTGCTTTTTACTACATACTTTTTCTGTAAAAGCCCTTAAAATGAATGCATTCTCAAAATGATTAAAGTAATTACTACTTCCTTTAGTTAAAATTTTAAAAGCAATTACTGCAACCACAAGTCTATATTCCGTCAGTTAAAGTGTAACATACAGGAGATCAGAACAGCTAACCTCCAAGCCCAACACTATAATACACCCTTACTATCATTCTTCTCTTGCCAAGCAGTTAAGACATAAGTCTTCTGCACACATTAAAAGAGTGGGTGCTACATCCATAAGAGTTGCCTGGAGGGAGGGAAAAAAAAAAGGCATTGTTTTTGAAGGGAAGTAAGTAGCTCCTGTTCACCATCACTCAAGCACAGAATGTCATCTGACCCCATAATGGTCTGTGAAAGACAGCAGAGGCCATTCTAGCAGCCAGTCGTGCAGTTGGAACATTACATTTTGAAGTTCAGGTGAACAATCTTCATAATGCACCATATACAAACGCATTTATACACTTATAACTGGTAACCTATTTCAAATCTACGCTTGGACTAACTCACCATTTATTGCCTTGCCTAGCCTGTAAAGATAAACCTGCCTTTTCAAGATACTTCGAAAGCTGTAACATCCTTGGCTGCAGATGTCCAACAGCAGACCAAGAAAACTTGTTACAGAAACAAAACCACCAGATTTCTGTCTCTTCCTCCACCTCAAAGAGTGAAAACGAGTGACATCAGCCCCCTTCTCCCCACCCTGGCTGGGTTAGAAAGCTGCCTGTGAAGCCCATGGGTACCACAAGAAGGCAATGTCCTATGGGCCTTACAATGTGGAGCAACCTTATTGCTGCTGACACTTTGCTTGTGACAGCATTAAATAATCTTTCAGACCCACGTGTGCCATGTTGCCAATGAGGCTCGAGTACAAAAATGCAGGGAAATCACATTGCCAGGACTCCAGGAGCAGAGGGGTGCAGGCTACTATTTTTAGGGAGTGCCAGTAACATCCTTTTGATGTCTAATATTACCAATAGGCAATATGGACAGTGGAAAGAAGCTTGACTAGAGGTGGCACAGGTTATGAAAAGTAATAAATATGTATTATTTCATTTTAAAGAGTGCTTGTTTCACTTTCCACAGGCATCTGTTGGACACACATGGCCTAACTGAATGACTGCATGCCTCAGAGGAACAACACGTCTACATGAACACCTTCATGGTCTTAAAAGAGTTATTAACCAAGTGTGCATTTCAAAGGCTGGTCTGGATAAATAAGCAAAAGGATTAAAATGCTGTATGCCCTTCACTGCAGTTAAATTCCTACAGCACGTGGGTAACTGCTGTCTTTACAGAGGTACAAACTATGCTGCAAGGGTTTCATAAACAGTCACGTGTACAAGAAGACAAAGACTTAAGTCAATCATATACATTTCAAAAACAGCAATTTAATTTTTCAGGACAGGCATCAAGACTGTGAGGAGCTGAAATTATTTTGCATGGGCAGCAAACTTTGTCATTAAATTCACTGATTACACAAGAAGCACCTATCTAAAAAAAAAAAATCTTAACAGGATGCAAACAAGCAAAATTTTTTTCAGAGAAGGCCCTTCTATTGAATCAAAAAGCAAGTACAATCTGGAAATGAGAAGAAAGAATAAAACTGAAGGTCACTAAATATGCTCCAGAAGTGTCCTTGCCTGTTACATTTTAAGATAACCAGAATTAATCTGCATCTATTAATGAAAAACTGGTAATTCCCCTGTGTAAATAAAATAGCTCAGTAAGCACCTAGCTTTGTAAGGGAATTGTACGATTTTCAATGATTTTTGAAAGTAAGACTTCTAAATACCCATAACCATAGATAACTAAAGTACAACTAGCAACATAGAAGGCTTTTCAGTATAAAAAATACGGTTTACTAAGAATTATCAAGTAATTAACTGTTATGCTCCCACACCAATCAGATTCTATAGCAAGTAGCTGACATTAAAGTATTAAACATATCTTGACAGAAGAAAGGTTCCTTCAGCTTAAGAAATAAGTGCTTAAACTTCTGCTTCCTACTAGGACACTACTGTTCTGCTACAAAATACTTTGCCCATGAACAGCTTCTTTAAAAAAAAAACCAAAACTAACATGGCAGTAACAATAGCACAGGATCTTAGTAGCTGTCATTCCTTCAATAAAGTATCTGCATGGAGCTAATTAACTTCCACATCTTCAGCCCGATTACAAACCTCACGAAACAGCTTCTCAACTGTTTCCCAGTAGGGCAAATGGAGGAGGGGACTCCTGTGTTGGAAATTATAATGTACACATCATCCCTCAAGGTTAAACCTCTATCTACTTGCTTTCTAATAAACCACCACTTTCTGTTAGTTTATCTTATCCCAGATGTTTTTTCTACCAGTTTTGCTGCCTTACACTTCTATTGCTTACAGAGAAACATACATTTCAATACTCAGGGTTAATACAAGTTCAAAGGGGAGGAACTAGAAGCAATACACAAAATTTGTTCTCGAGTCTTAAATACAATTCTGACAAAAAAGCAAAGCAAAACATTAATCCAATAATTCACTGATCAAAATTGCTGATAAATTCGACACAGTACTAAAACACTTCATTTGACCCCAAACAAACGGGAAAACAATGTATCAAATGTCAAAATCTAAAGTTTCCTGAAACAAGTGAAAAAGGAACACCAATAACCTTCTAATAGTCTGAAGTTCGTGTCAGAGTACATTGTGATAAAACCTTTTAATATTCCTGTCCCAAATACAAACAATCAAGAACTGAAACACCCTAAATTCCTGCAGTTTCCATCACATTAACTGAAATCTCCACACCTATTGTTCAGAATACCCACTATCTTTGCAAGCTGTAGCACAAAGATAATGTAACTCTATTCTTTTGCAGGAAGCATTAAATAATTTTAAGAAGTGCTTCAACAAGGCAAACATGTTATACATAGAAATTCATAACTTAATCACAGTACAGAAAAAAAGAACAATGTCTTCTTTCACCTTATAGGGATGAACATTAGCCTACTTGTAGAGAGTCAGGCAGCTGCTGAGAATGTCTTAGCAGCTCTTGTATTTTCAAGAAAAACCCTGTCAGTCGAAAGCAAAACAATCCCACCATTTAAATATGTCAGCTAACTGTATACACATTATACAGTCATCTTTTGCGAACCCAAAATTAAAACATAAATCCAAATTTCTAAAGGAGAAAAAATACTCCAACAGCACTACTTTGCACTTGCAATGGCAGAGCCAAACCACAGACCTCCACTTGTGATCAATTGCTTCAATAAATCAAAACATGACAAAATATTTGCAGGAGCCCTGCCAGAGTAAAGCAGGTGATAGAGTCGGTAGTATTTTCAAATCCTGAAAAGGGCATCTTAAAGAGCCGGTACCTTGCCTTACCTGCCCCAAAGCAATGCTCACACGGCACTGCAGCCAATCCACCAGTTTTCCTCTGCCACTTTGACAGCCTTGATGGGGGGACGTCAGCCCATCGCTTACACAGAGATGTCTCCCCTGGAACAACCTAACTCCGAGCATTAACATTTCAACGCATCCCTGCCACTCTGCAGGAACTAGGCTCTAATTAACCCAGAGACAGAAAAGTGGTGGAGGAAAAAAGGGGGGAAAAAAACCAAACAGGACTCGACCCATTTGTTGCGGTCTAAATTTAAAACGAGAAATCATCAAGAGCGGCACGCTTGCAGCCTCTGCTTAAGAGAATACTAACAAAAATCGGGGACGGAAGAGAAAGCCCAGAACATGGAAACGGATTATGTAGGTTAAGCTCAGCTTTTGTCATCCGCTGCAAGGTCCAGCTGAGAAAACGCTGAGCCCCCGACTGGGGCCGATTCGGCGCCAGCGGCACCGGGCCGGCCCCCGCGCCCCCTCCGGGCGCCACGTCCCCTCCGGGAGCCGGGCGTGGGGAACGGGCCGCGCCGCTTCCCGCGCCGAAGGGGACTGAGCCGCTTCCTCCAGCGTTCCCGCAGGGACCCGGGAGGGAGCCGGGCCGGGGGAGGGGAAGCGGCGCGGGCCCCTGCGCTTGCCCCCCGCCCCAGCCCCTTCCCTCCTCTGCGCTCCTTACCCGCCTTGTAGCCGCGCAAGCCAGGCTGAGGGTGCAGCCCGCCCCACATGGTGCCGGGCCTGGCCGGGGGACCGCCGTTCTCCGGCGGGCGGGCGGGCGGCCCGGATGGGCGGCGGAGGCGGCCGCTGCCGCTGCCCGGGGAGCTCAGCGGGGC
>VYZT01026760.1:21608-38434 GCA_013400735.1 Pomatostomus ruficeps
CGGAGGTGGTTTGAGGCTCGGGTTCGGTCACTTACTCGCCGGCCGCTCGCCCTGGGCTCGGATAAGGGGCTGGTGGGCAGTGGCGTGTGCCCTTTCCTGAGGAAAGCGCTGAACTTAGCGTGGTGTAAAGATAGTCGGTCAAGGAAAGTGAAATGTCTGACTCCCGAGCTGCGGCATTGGACATACCCAAGGCCAGTATGTGCAGACTTTAGTAAGTAGAGTTCATAATAAAATCACAACTTTCTTCTGCTTTTCTTTTGTTTTAGTAAGAAAATGAAGTGGAAATAAAGAAGAATCACAACGTCCATTTGAAAGAGCAGTTCCACCAAAAGAGCCACAGTAACATCAAAAAGTTTAAGCCACTGGACTGGGAACAAAATGCTTGTGTCAGCAATAAGTCAAACCCAGTAAGAGGCGCATCCCCTCTCCAAGCTGCTTTGAGTCTGCTCCAAATACTTCAAAAGATAATTCTGCAATAGCAGTCTTCCTGTTACTGTTGCTTGCAACTGCAGCCCAGTGGTCCCCGTTGTAAACTACCTTCTGAACAAGACCCTGACTCAATCAGCAATCCACATTATTAGACAAAAACAAAGAGGAGGAGAAAACACTTGGACAGTTTCTAACTTCAGCATAGCCATACCAAGAATACAAAACACACACCCACCAAAAGAAGAAAAGCAATGCTTCAGACACAATTGTAGGTTATGGTGGACATGATAGTTCAGAGAGGTGAGGTGAAACACAGGATCAGTTCTGTGTTTGTGTGGAGACATTCGCAATCAATACATAAAATTGTGTTCAAACATTTCCTGCTGACCCAATGCATTTTTAATTAGTAGCTGATGATCACAGAATAGCTTTTATCTCTTTGGAAAGTTATATATTTTATTTCAGCACAAGTCATGTTTTATTTATGCCTAGCTTGGTATTCATAATGTACTCAGTAAAAAAGAGGCCTCAGAAGTACTGGTATGAGCATGTAGAAATGCTGCATGTTGTTATTTCATTCTCTTTCTTATCTGTATAAAGCCCTTGTGCACTCACCAAAGACCTGACGTGATGTGCATTCCTCACCAACTTGTTTTAACTTCAGAGTGTAACTGTCAGTGGGTGTTCTGTAGGTAGAGTTGTCAAAACACAGACTTTAAATGTTACCAAATACTGAATAAAAAACCCAACTAGTAAAACTGCAGGAGATCCTGTCAAAACCTTCAGACTGTTGCTAGAAGTCCTTGAGTGATAAAAGGTCAGAAGCATTTTCAAGAAGCCACAAATACTGGCTTACAGTAGAACACCAAAGCAGGGACTAAATTATTGTTGACAACACCTCAATGAAAGTGTCCAGCCTTCAACCCTGAAGCCAACATCAATATTGAGGAATATTTGTGAGAGAGATGTGTGGTAGGTAAACATGAATATTAGAAGGAAGAGTAAAAGCTAAAGTACCTTGCAAAACTTTGAAGACAAAGAAACACATAAACAGCTTAGTTCAAGATCTCTTGAAAGAACTTGACTGCATGTAACATTTGTAGCATACTATTTTGTTGAATTAGTGTGAGTACTTAGCATATTTACAGGAGGATCCAGTAAACTGTAAGGAAGCTGAATATTAAGAAGGGGAAGGTATCTAGCTGCAGGTGAGAAGAAAAATTACCTCATGACTGCTAAAACCTGGAGTTTGTGGCGCTGTCCTGAAATGCAGCTGCAAGAATCCAGAGGCATATCATGACTGCAGAAAGCTGCATGCCTGGAAAAGGTGTGGTTACTGTTCTTCTGTCTACTAACAAATGCCACTGCAGTGGTTTTATGTAATTTGTATTGCTGTTCATGGAAGCTTTATAGTTTTCTATGTATCTCTGTCTAGTCATGAACAATACCACAGAAGAAAAAAAAAAAGATAAAAAGGCCAAGATAAGGGTGGCAGAACATAACCAGATAGTCTGACTGAATCCCCTCCGACCACAGGGCTGTGTCTTCCAAGGTGTCCCCACTGGGACACCTGTGGTTTGACAGTGCTACTGCTCAGAGCAGAAAGAAAAAAACCACTGTGCTTAAGTTTAAGCAGTCAGATTACAACGCTGAGATACTTTCATTGTTATGATTGGATTTTAAGTTATTTTTATAGAAACTGCGTATAATTAGCAAAGCTTTTTCACTACAAATGACCACGGTGTATCTGTCTGGAAACCAGGCCAAACTGAAGCCAGTAGTTTTACTCTATAAATAAATTTTAGCTTGTTAATGCTTTATTCCATATCCAGCAATGTTTTACATCTGCAGTCTGCTTCTGTATACAGTTCTAGACCTGGAGCAGTATTTGTTTCAGATTTTCAAAAATCTCTTGGAAAAGTGTGATGACTGGTATGGACCTCCTGCAAAGAAAAAAAAGAGAGCTTGTGCTATTTAATGCTGCTGAAGCAACCCCTGCTTTCATGTAGATCTCAGCTTGGCAATGCAGTGGCCCTGAGAACACCCCAAGTCCCTCTTCTTAACAAGTCTCGTTTGTCCAACCTGTGAGGCCCAACCCTGCAGAGGGCATGGGTAGTATTGGCTCTGCTCCACTTCCCATGCCTTTGTCCCTCTGTGCCCAAGGGAATGTACCTACACTAAGGTGACTTGCATGAGAGCAGAAACATGGAGTCATTGAGGTTGGAAAAGACCTCTGAGATCATTGAGTCCAACTGCTAAGCTTGTCACCTCTTGCATCTCTTGGGTTGATAAGAATTAGGAGCGTGACAATCTGTGTTCCAGTGCTGCCTCACTCAAGAGGGGTATCAAGGTTCTGATACTCATGGAAAACAGCAGCACGGTTCAAGGGAAAGCTCATGTAACCTTACACATGAATAAAATTTTAAGTGGAAACAGCCTGCATCCCGAGGTAATTATTGTGAAATGTGATGCTCCAGACAATGAATGGACTCAATTTCTTAGTGTCTGAAAAGCCTTCTCCCCACCTCCTTTTTTTCTGACACAAACTCCACCTTCTTGGCAGAATGAACAAAGGAAAACAACAATAGAAAGTAACAGCTTAAGCACTGGTACTAGGCAGATACTGTCTCATTAAGGTCAGTTGGAGCATGTCTTACCCAAGGGTTTGTGATCTGTCTCCAGGTTCAGAAATCATATCCCTTTTTTTTCCCCCCTCAGTAAAAACATAATGCTTGAAGTGGAATTAAGCTGAAGCATAACTTGTGAAAGCAGCATTTTCTTTAATTAAAGGCAGAAATAAGGTTGTTCTACACACTTGTTTTCACATATTAAACAAAATTAAAATATTATTTAAAAAGCCCAAATGCAAGTACCAAAACACAGTTCTAAGAGAATGCAGACCATTTCCCCAGTCTAATTAAGACAGCAAGCCTGTGTGCATTCTATCAAAAAACAACAGCAGTATTTCTGCAAGCACATCTACATTGTAAATTACTTTGAAATTAAAATCACAGATATTCAGTTATTGAGTTGCTTCATTAAGTACAGCAATTCTTTCCCTCCACCCACAACTTTTCTGGTTGAACACTGTGTCCTAGCAAAGTCTTAGCCGCCTCTAAGAAGCCTTGGAGCAATTCCTCCTGTTTTCCAAAAAAATAACAATGTATGTTGCAAAGCAAGATGTTAAACTGTATTGGGTGTCGCTATAATTAAGAACAGAGTAGCTTACCAAAGGAGCTGCACACCTGCTGGTAGGGGCATGCTGACCTACAAAAGACTGAAATGTTTTGCTCCAAAACAGGGAGTGCACTGCGCAGCGTTAACAGTAAGTTGTGTCACCTAATATCTGCGAACTAGGCATCGTGAAATAACACAGTGTATCCAATGTTCTTATTTTTGCCTTTTCTACAAGCAAATGACAGTGCACACTTCTCACAGAGGAGCACAAGTTGATACCAGTTTGAATCTGCTTTGCACTGCATTCTTGCTAACAGCTTACACCGGAGAAGAGAGTCAAACCAAGCAGCTCATTGTTACCATACCTATAAACATAGCTATGGTTTATTACCAACATCCTGAAATAGCAGATTCTTCTTAATGTTCCAGCTTTCAGAGTCAGATACTCACCTGAGAAATTATTTATGTCACTGCTAAAAGACCCTTTGGAGTCAGGAATTTTTCACCCTTTGTGTGTGTGTCATATTAATTTAAAATAAGTCACAGAAAATTAAATCAACTTTGTGTTATCAATTCAGATAGTGCAGGAAGAACATATGCAGCAGTGGCATCCAGTGATGCCTAACCAGTAACTTATGAAGATAAACAGGAGTTTCCCAGGTATATTTTTCTCAAGGGGAAATTTTTTGAGTTCTGCTATTCTATCTTCCCTTTCCTCCATCCTCCCCTCTTCGCAAAGGCAGTAGAAAAGAAGAGAAAATATAAATGGTTTGGGGGGAGATGGAGAGAATGTGTAAAAACCTACAGGCCAGAGGCAGATCTTCTTCCAGGCTTCCAAGCCTGGTTCCTATAAAGTTTAACTGCCTGTGCCAGAGCAGCCAGGGAGCCTCTTCCCCCATCCCTACCACGACTCACTAACATATCCAGATTCCTTGCAAGACATTATGCCTTCACAAAAAATATTTTTTAAAAATTGCTTCTCCTACTCCATTGCATGACTTTTTCACAGAATCTCCAGTTCTCTTGTTCTTGAGCCCACTTATGTCACCTTCACTTTCTGTGAGCCCACTATCTGATTTTAGGAGCACCGATACTTTTTGTATTTGTTTCTCTGGGCTAAAACTTAAGCTGAAGCCCAGGAGGCCTCGGCAGTGCTGCAGGTCAGGTTTTAGATCCAACTGCCACTGATAGTGCTCAAGGTTTTATAGCTGGCATTTTACCTCAAGGCAGACTTGTTTGCCTCTGTGTTACACACAGACAAACGAGTGCAGAAGGATAAGGCATCCAAAACTGGGTGATATGGCTACACAATAATTTGCAGGGTTTTTTAAGCTTCTTCATGTACGTTAAACTCCACCTCAAATGTGAAGTAACTGCTGTATTAGAAGCACGGAACCAGCATTTAGCTCGACCTGTTTAAACCTACCTCCTTTAAAGGTTAATCAAAAAGCACTCCCTTGTATGCAGTCACTGAAACAAAGGATCAGACCATGTGGTCGAGTTCCCTGACCCATTTCCACCTCAGTGCAGAAAGGAATAAGTCCTGTTTTCCTTTTGCAACAAACATCCCAGATGAATTATATAACCTTGCAATAAATCAGAATTTTAAATTACAAGTAACTATTACAGGAAGGCCAAAAACGCTACAGCACAACCAGCCAGCGATGCAACATTGTATGAATACTTGAAAATGGAAGTTTCTTCCAAGTGGCTGTCGTTATCTGCTTATAGCCTGTAATATGTTGTTTGTTTATTCCAAGTCAGAAATACAACCTATGAACATTACCAGTCAGAAAATTATCTGGTCTCTTGTGTTTGAGCCAAACCCAATATTGCTGCAAAGGGATGAAATTTCAGTAAAGTCAATGGAGTTGTGCCAGTGCTTAGTTTAGTCAGCTCAGTACTGTCATATGCCCATACGTAAAAGGCGGATGGAAAAATTTATTTCATGCCATAACTATAAATACTATAACTTAATGAAGCACCCTACCCCATTTTTTTCTCCATTGAATTTTATTCTACAGAAATCACTGACACTGATTCTACAATAATTCATTACATACTATATGCTAGAATAATATATCACTATTATAATACTTTTTTTTTCTCTCAGCCATGAGAATTCCGTAACTAACATAACTAACAGGTATTCTATGCTGGCAGAATAAAATCCAGTTTAATTGGGCACTTTTATACCCAGCCAGCACAACCCCTGTAGTCTCAGAACCTGCCTGCTCCCTGTACAATGCTCAAGGACCAGCAGCCATCAGCCATGGCACTGCTGGGAACTGCCCGGTGTGCAGGACAGGCAGCCTTAGAAAACACTCTGGTTTTCATATGCCTGGCTCTGTAAAGCATAATTTGCTTATGTCTTGTTATTTGTGTCCTTCTCAAAGTAAACTAATAAACATATAGAACACATATTTTTAAATAAACCCTTTTTACCCAAGAAGGCAGAAATGACTGAAATGTGCAAATTGGGCTATACTGATTTGTACTGACCACAGTGCCTATCAGATTTGTTTTATGGGGCCTCAGGGTTAGTATATGACATATGCATGAATCCACCACAGTATCCTTAGACAGTTCTACTTTTGACTGAAAATTAACACGGGCAAGAGTGCTTATTAAAAGTAACTTTGAGGCTCTGGCTTGGCTGTATGATCATTCTACTTTTAACACATTACTTGAGCGACCAAATTTATCTGGGAGGCATAAACATGTAACCTGATCTTTGGTCACTTAGAAAACAACAAGAAATCAAGCTCCTAAGACAGCATGTAACTTTCAATATCTATGAGTGAAAGAAGCACAGAAGTTTAAGTATTGCTGCTTAAATTGCTGGGGACTGTCCCACTCATTTAGGAATCCCATGGTTTATGAATTGCACATCATGTAGTGCATTGCTGTATCATTCTGATATTGTGAATAAGAATATCTGGTTAAATGAATTAAAATGAAACTGAAGAATCACAGTTGCAATTTTCTGGTTAATGGAGGACAGTATCACACAAATATGCTCTATACTTTGACCCTTTAGTTCTTGGTGTTACTGTCTTCTGAGCCAAGCATCAGAAGGTCAACACAGAACATGGGAATGTCTCCAGGGCTTCTGAAGGAAAAGGAATTGCCATCTGTTCACAAGGTAAGGAGCTTTAAAGACCCAAACAAAACACATTAATAGAAAAAGATAAATAACTTAACTAAAAATCTAGATCTGGCTGCATCCTTCCAAAACAATGTTATGCACATGCTTCTGGTGTGAAAATTACAGAAACTGAAACAGAAGATGACAAGCAGTGAGGAAGGCAAAATAGAGAGCAACAAAATGCATTAAGAAAGTGCAAGAGGCAGTCATACACATGACTCCTATCTGCACCCTACACCAGCGAATGCTCTGTGAAGCCAGTTCATTCATGGGAGTCTTTGCTCAGTGACACTACTGACAATATGTTAACTGAGCCATTCATGGTGTTGGCCCTGCTGGAACACATCCCCAGCAGTCGCTGTGACAAGATCTTTACTTAGCACAGCCACTGCAGTTAACAGATGGAGCAAAAAAAATTGGGAAAGAAATAAGAAGACAGCTATAATAAAGTATCTTGAAATACATGAAAATACTCCTTGTCTTTCACTTCCATGTTTGAAGATGATTGCAGCAAGGATAAACTCTCAAAATTTGGGTTAAAAACACAGGAAAACTATGCATATTGCATCATATTAAGGTAGAAATCAGGAGCTAATTTTAAAAATGACAAATTGAATAATATATTCCCAAAACACATTTCCCGCATTTTTATGTTACTGCTTTCAGATGTTACCGGTAGGCAGGAACACATAACCTCTGAAGGCTGACTCTAACAGACCTCTAGAGTAAACTGAAATATCTAAAACCCTAGAAGTACGTTACTTACTCTAAAGGCAGAACATAACCATATCTACTCAGTGTTATATTTCTTTGAGCTTATACATTCCAATTTAAGTAAACCAGTCTCCCTTGCACAGAGATAAGAAAAACTGAGCTGTGTAAAACAAAAACTACCAACCATTCCACTCAAGTCTATATTTAGCATTTGCCATGTCATGCTTTAATTGCTGAAACTGTCTCTACAGAAGCATTAAAAAATCACCAGAAAAACTGCCATAATGAGGCACATTGAATGTTCAGAACAAAACTTCACCTTGAAAAATATACACATCAGTTCTGAAGGACCAAGGAGTTCTAAAATGTGGATGAATCATAAACGTTTTGTTCCCATCAGGTACATGCTCCCAATGTAAAAATTACAAAGAACAAAAATATGCTGAGACCGTCTTGGAGCTCACCACCATGAACAAAACAGAATCTACTGGGAGTTCAAATTTGTATGAACAGAGAGGAAAAGAAAACGTAGGAAGATTAGTTCCCTCTTTAAAAAGAGCAGATAAGTTAGTAAATACAGTAAGTTCCATTGAGCTAGCAAGTGAGCCAAGTTGGATAAGCAGATCCAGATATCTAGTTTAGGAGGCTGTGAATTGTGTTTCCTTACCTAATTAACTCCCTTATTTTCCCTCACTGTTTTTTTTAGCATAATTTTTCATATGACTTTCAAATATAATTTTACATGGATTATATATAGGTAGTCAAACTGGACTGTATGGTAAAAGACTCCTTGCTAAAGACTCATTTATTTAAAATACAAGTGAATAGTCTCTGAAATGGATGTTTTTTGTAGAGTCCTGATCAACCATATGTACAGTTGCAAGGGTTTCCTCACAGAAATTCTTTTTGCTGTCCCAAATAGTGACTGCAATACAGGGTTTTCCAGCCCCTGAAACTCAGCCACATCAAACATTTCCACAGCACAGGCCTCAGGCTGCATATTGCAGATCCTCCCTGCCTGGTGGTGATTCCATACAGAGCAGCACAATATGGACTTATAAGTTCTGTGGTTGGATTTACCAGGAAAAAAGGGGCAGATATAAGAGTTATTAGTTCAGTGTTGAAGAGGACAAGGGCTTGAGGTTCTTGTAGCACTGATCTGTGGGGAAGCTCTGCTTGATATATATGCAGGGTTTGCAAACCCACTTGCAAAAACTTGAAAAGTAATTTCATAGAACCATAGAATCACAGAATGGTTTGGGTTGGAAGGGACCTTAAAGATCACCTAATTTCAACCCTCCTGCCATGGGCAGGGACATCTCGCACTAGACCAGACTGCACTAGACCTGTCCAACCTGGCCTCAAACACTGCCAGGGATGGGGCATCCAGCAGTTCCTAATATCTGATCTAAACCTGGCGGTTTAAAGCCATCACCCTTTGTCCTATCAATTTGACTGACCGGATCTCAGTAATTACTCTAATGATTGTATGAAGGATGAATAAGCACATTAGGACCGTAGAACAAATTATCCAATTAGTTGTGCAACTGAAATAATACAGTTTGCCATCCCAGCAAAAAACAGTTTTGAAGGAATTCAGGGTAAGGTTTTCCCAAGCCCTTATCCCCATATGGTGAGCTCTTTGCGAAACCTGTAAGAGAGAGAGAGAGAGAGAGCTCACAAAGAACAAAAAGCCAGATTTCTGAATGTGCTCTTTCCCCACCCACACCCTTATCAGCTCTATTTTTAAATACAAAGCTAGCTCTATAGAATTTCCTGAGATTTGACAGTTAGTCACACTGTTACAGATTAAACAGAAGAGTGGCAGACTTGGCTGGATTTAATGCTCGGCACAGCAAAGAGGGAGACCTGCCCCTGCAAGCGTGTCACGGTATCAGGAAGTAGCATTTGCTGGACAGCAAATGAGTGTGATGCAGGCCTGCCCCTGCTCAGGAAACACAAGACAAATCCTTTCATCATATTTCAGCTTTGATGCAGGCCCTGCCAACAGCTTTAGCTCTGCTACAACTACTGCAAAGGAGTAGGCAACGCATTTAATGGTTTGCTTGTATCTGCAGAAGAGCTGGCAAGCGCATCATCAGAGTTATTCATGACAATCCGTGTGTGGGTGTGTGTTGAGGCTTTCAAAGAGATTGTGTAAAATATCTGTTCCTTCAGGCCTTCATGGTATATAGCCTCTCCTCAAAATCTTTCACTCTTACTCTGCCTTGCACTTTCAGACATGGCTTCCAAACTCATAGGAGTGAGTCCCGTTGTGGCCATTTCAAAGATGATGAAAACTGAGCACACAGCAGCCCACTCTGGAGTTGGGGAAGGAGTCCAGGTCTCTCCAGTTTTAGTGTTTCCCTGTTAGAGAGTGCTAAATGTGCTTACTACCCATAGATTTGCTTATTCATAGCTCAGTGAACTGAGAATTTGATTGAAATTGATTTTGTCGTAACAATGCTGTCACTATTATTAATCAGTTTCAATTCCTTTAAAAATAAACAGGGAGAATCCGAACAGTTCAGCTACCTCTATGCTGTGCATGACTGTTAGAAAGAGTATCAAAGAATAGATAAAACCAAAAATGAATGACCTTTTTAGAATATTACTGTTTTCTTAACACAATTAAATACTATTGTCTGAACCCTTTAATACTACCCAGCTGGCTAATAGAGAAAGAACAGTTATATTAGACAGGAGATTTTTTTTAAAAGACAGCTTTAGTTTTTCAAACAGCACAGGTTTTTCTGGCTGGCAGAGAATCAGCTTGCCTAGTGAAAACTTTTCCCTTGGAAAGAAGAGACGGGTAGAGGATATACCCATGAAAAGACAATTCCTCTTGGCTGACCTAAGCAGAAGTGTTGGCTTGGATTTCTGAAAGGAGTTCTTTCTTACTGCAGGGTAAGTTGTTCAGCAGCTATACAGATGGACTGGTTTTTGTTTTGGGTTGTTTTTTGGGGTTGTTTTCTGGGGTTTTGGGAGGGGGTTAGTGCTTGTTTTTATTTTTGGGGGGCTTTTTCCCCAAAAGAAAGAAAGGGAAGTTGAAATTAGCAGCAAACTCCTAACAGGTTTTGGAATTTTAGCAGATGGTAATAAAGAGGCTCATGGGAGATATAGTAAAGAAGGTGATTTTCCACATCTGCTGAATAGGAGTGATGGAAATTAGGAAACAATTCTGAAATAACATTAACTTCAAGACCAGAATTAAGGCATAGTTAGTTTTTCAGAAATAAGAAACAGGCTTCTGGTAGGAGGCCTGGATTTTCATTTGCCTCTTGAGTAGCGTGAAGTGTGCTGTCAGTTCTCACTAAACAGCAACAGTCAAGTATGATGTTCTGGATGCTACACAGAAACTATATATATATATATATATATATGTACCATGAAGTAATAGGAATGTGACAGTATCAGGTTTTAGAGTTTTCATGTTCTCTTTAAAAACTCTTCAGTTTAGAAACTGTTCAAGTTTTCTTTGATGTAAAAGTTTTAGGCACAAAAATAAGTAGATTGGTAAGTCTTTGCTTGCTTGTTTTCACGAAGTCTGGGCAGTCAGTAGAAAGAAAGAAAGGAGAAAATGAGAAAACGAGAAAAAGGGTGAGAAGAAAGCTCTGAAAACCTGCAGATTTGGAGAGAAAATTTCTTTGTCTTGGAGAGGGTAGGAGGGAAGTTCAGAGAGTAACATTATACTAATTCCTCTTTGGAATCATTTATAAAATTGGATATGCAGATAATTCACAAGCATAGAACTGTAAGCAAAATTGGCCTGGAGACCACACAACCCAGCAGACTGCAGAGCCTCCAGAAGGCCCAGCTGTTCCTGTCCTTCAGGACACATCCTTGCTCAGTGCTTTGCCGCTTGATTACAAGCAGAGGTCTTTTTTGTCCCAGTAAACAAAAAGAAATTCAAACCAAGCAGCCAACCCTGCTCACTGTCTATACATAGGGATTTCGGAGAGAGATGAAAAACAATTCCAGCTAGTCTGAAAGCAAAAGGACATTGTTAAAGACAGTTATTTCCTTCTTTCAATTTGCATTGTCCTCACTCTTGTATATGGATCATTGTTAAATGAGAGAAAGATAAAATAGCCAAAGAAAAAACATAATGGACATATTCCCTTCTGGGCATTAATATAAACAATCAAGCATCTACTTCAGTTACCTTGTTCGTGATCTGTCCTTGCTCCCGTTAGGAAGGCTTGCAATTCCATTTAGAGAGTCCCCCTCCACAGCGAAACAGTGTTCAAGCATAACTATGTATTTCCAAGTGGCAAGATAGCAACCACATGTTAACAATTTCCTTCTCAAGACCAAGATGCTGCAAGTGAAAAATCATGCCTTGGCTTTCTGCCTGCTTCTGTCTGGCTTAATTAGCTGATCACACCAACAATCTCCGCTAAAATGATTCTCAGTAAAAGGGTAAGGGCGAGCTGCTTGAGCAGAACTGGATGAAGCTTTCCACTGTGTTACTACCCTTGCAAGATCCAAGATGAAAGGATCAAGGACTTTGGCTCAGCACCTTCCTTACGCAGACAGAATTTGAATTTTTTGAGACTGAAAGCAGGATTCTGAATAAAGCCCAATACCTCCTAAAACTGCAATAACTGCAGCTACACAAGTTCAGACACTGGTTTTGGAGGGTTGTTCAGGTCACTGGAGAAACAGATCATTGCAAAACAAACAGCAAATCTTTATCACAATCTCCCAAAGTCCTCTGGATTTAGAATCACTTTGTAGCAGTCAAAATTACATTGAAGAGGAAGAATCATAAATGTTTGCTCCATTGTCTTAGCTTTATTTTTTTTCCAGTGACTGAGTGTTGTCAGCCCAGTCATAAAAGATTATATTTTCCCTACCTCTTTACTACTTGGTGGTGGCACTACACAGCTACATGGTAGCCCCATTTCTGCAGAATATTCAGCAGCACAGGAGAACTCATTTTTCTATGCTCTGCCTGGAGGACTGTACCAAACAAAGTTTTCCGTGGTAATCAAGTCAGTGACATGTCCCTATTTCTTAATGCAACTCTGAAAGTGCTGAACAGCAGTAAAACAAACACTTAATACCATTTATGGTTTAAACACACTTAAAACAAAGATCTTAAGGTCTTTACAAAAACAAACTGTACTTCCCAACCATCTTGATGGAATTTTAGAGTGTCCATCACAAACATTTTCCAGCTATAGATTATTTTTAGTTCAAGTTTCAACTCAGTAAGCTAAGGCATACAGACTGAAAGTGCATCCAATTAGCATAGTTTAAATTGTTTGATTTTTTTTTCACAATTTAAGATATGATGCATAGATCTCCAGTGAAGGTATCATGGTTTATTCACATCATCCCATAGATGAAGAGAGTCCCATGTGTTTATTTGGTGCAGGACTGGTTTACTTCAGCAGACTAGTGCATATTAGCAAACTGAAAAGGAATGCAGCAGCCCATCTCCTGTAAACACCATTTGGCTATTTAAGCCTACACTGCACTAGAAATAGAATTATATCTCACAAACACCACCAAATGCCAGAGCATATAATTTATTCACTGCATGCTATATTATTTTCAAATCAGATTTTATCTGTCCCTTACTATATAAAGCTGGGGAAATATTCTCATACACACGGAGCACTTCTGCACTGAGGAATCACACCACTTTGAAATCAATTTACAGGCTATGCATTGAAGGTCAATCTACAAGGCAGATTCAGATTTTGATCTGGATCTTGCTCCTGGTTCAGTGACTGACCTCAGATATGTTTCCCAGCCTTTGTTTTTCACATTGCCTTTCACTGAGACTTTGCTGGCCCTGCTTTCCTTTGTCCTATACCATCTTCTGTTGCCATCCCTCATATCTCCGGCTTGCTTAAACAGGGCGTCTGGAATGCTGTCTTCTGCAAGCTAAGAACAAGCATCTCCAGCATCTCTTAACATTCATGCAAACACTGTTCATCCAGGTGAAGAGTCAGGTCTGTAGTCTGCAAACCTTCCTACAAATGCTGCCTTCTTTTGGCCAAGTAAGGACCATAATTGGTTTTAGTGCCTCAACATGTAAAGATGATTCAAATTAAAAAAAAAAAAAAGGTTACATTTGATGCAGGCAGTTAATGAAGCCTTATGACACAACCCTGTCTAATCAATCTGTTTAAAATTGGGAGTTGGAAACATACTTTGGACTGTACAGTTTTGCACACAGAGGATGTGCTCTGATCTTTTATGCCTCCTCCTTTAGTTAAACTAGGTTTTCACACCGACAGCAGAGCTATTGTGTGCATGATATTTACTGCTGGAAATGGATGCTTTGTCTTGGCAATGAATGGCAAATCTGAGCATTAGCAATGAAAAGATGTCTTCAGAGTGTTCCTTGGTCTCTTGTTAGTCATTCAACGTAGAGGAATTCAGCACAGAGGAAACACGCTGAGTGAATGTCAGTGTTCCCAGCTCTGCTTGAAGAAAGAAAAATCCTGCTATAAAACAGAGTATGGGCACTGAGCACGACAGGCTCCAGATTTTCAGTGCACACCAATGAAAACCTTCCTGACAGCAGAGTTCCAGCAACCCAGCTGGGTTTTATTTGGGGAACGTGCAGTTTTCCACATAGGGAATTGGGATGCTTGATTTCAGGTTTTATGGGAAAATCTAATTGCTCTGACTAATTTGTATTTAGGTGCAGCTTTATAGCCTGCATCTAAAGAAAGAAAGAAGACACAGTCAACTGGATGGAAAGTATAGTGTCATCTGAACCAGAAGTTCCCCATTTTTTTATAACCTCCCTTGGGAATGGCATCCATGGTCTGTGTCTGACTGCATTCCCAGGAGACAACACAAGTTCTTTGTACAGGTATGGCTCTAAGGCTTTGCATTCACTTCCTATTTCACCCGGTTTGTATCACTTACTGACTTCACCTGAACAGGCTTTTCTGTCTATCTGGATTAGTATCCTCAGCTGAGACAGCAAACCCTTCCCCAGCTGAATACAATTCCCACCATGCAACCTTTTACAAAGTAATCCACAGCCTGGGTCACATCCCAAATGCCATGTGCATGCCTGGCCGCTGTGTGCACAGACTGGCACCGTGAGGGCCTGGAGCCAGCTCTGAGCTCTGCCTGCCACAGACTCCCTCTGGATCCAACATGTGCACAGGGGTCCACAGCCTTTTCCCTTGCTGTGCCTTTATATCTGAGGATGTACAGAATAAGCCATAGAACATATGAAATTTAAAACTAAGCTGGGTTACTCACAAAAGCATGTAATACACTGGATTTCTAATCTAGAATTTTTATGTGTTTCAAGCCAGAGCCAAACAAAAGGAAAGAGCTTAGACAAGGCACAAGATGGTTGTTTTAATCTCCTTGCCCTTAGCAATGGCATGAGGATGATGCTTTTCTGACTGATGTGTTGTGTAATGATCTTTTGCATATAATTCTTCATGCAGTTAGACTGAAAGCTGCTGCTGAAAGCTGCATGTTGAGCAATTATGCCCAGTATTTTCTCAATTTATTCATATTGAAAAATAGGGAACATATCCAGCCAGTCAAGGTGACACTCAATGTTGCTCTTTTTGCAGTACCATCCATTATAAATTTTACTTACAGCAGCTGTATTTAAATTCATGCTGGCAACATAGATTAAAAAAGGACCCACATTTCAGTTGTTTACAGATTACAACAAAAGATAATTATGGAAAAATCATCTAACAACATGTCTAAAACCTGTTTCCTTCAGGGTTTCAAGAACTCAGGGAAGAGAGGGAGGGATTTAGTGAAAATTTTTTGCAGTTCTTAAGAAGACTAAACTTGAGCAGAAGCAATTAAGGATTTGACTTTCAGAAATTATTTTAATTTATGTCAAGAAAGAATAAAAGTTCCTCTCTTTCCTTTATGTCATTACTACAGTATACCATTACATATGAGCTTTTTGTTAGACAAAATTTTTCTGGTAAATCATGATGAAGTATAGCTTTGGCTCTTAAATGAAATATAATTGTTTAATATTTACATTTTTTCACACATTTTTGCTAAATAAATTCTAGTAGTAACTGAACAGTGTGTTTATTGCACAAGGCAGTTTTAAAACATGCACAAAACCAATTCTGCACACAAATGTTTCTGTGGGAAGAGTTAAAACTGTAATAATTTGGCATCAGAGCAACAGAGGCACTTGGCAAATTTTTATATTGGACAAGCAAGAAAATTTGGTTATTTGAAAAAAGTAATTTATGATAAATAAAATATTTACACAAGTCAAATCTAATCAAGGTGCTTGTTTCATGAAGTGTATTTACATGGGTGCTAGTACACTAAAAAAACCCACAGTGGACACACATGAACGTAAAATAAGACAAATGCATTTACAAATCATGCTACAGGTCAGTGAACAAAAGATGTTGCCCTTGACACATAGTCACTGGTCTATAAAGAGAAATGTGTGTTTAATCTTAGCCTGATTTCCACTGGACAGATGGCGTTATTTTCAAAGCCTGTGGTATCACAAGGCCTTACCTCAATATTGCCACATCTATAAAGTAACAACTCCCTGGTAGGTGACAGATCCCATACTTGGTGATTCTTACCCCTAAATCTCCCTAAAAGGATGCAGGGGAATATTAATGGAAAGCCAGCACTGCTGCTTTTCTGGATGGTGCACTCCTGTTCACTTTGCTATCCATCAAGTGCAGCATGAATGGGCAAGGGCCGTGCAGCTCCCCAGGACACTGTGGAGAGGAGAGAGACCCATCAGAGAAAATTACATCAGCTGAGCTGCAGAGCATAAACGATAGAGCCAGCAGGGCCCACTGCACCTTCCCCTATGCCATCATGATGCCATTTGATGGAAACCAGCTGCTCTGGTCATGTTCTTCACACTACACCCACCCCTGCCACAGAACATGCAGACAGGACCCAAGTGTCTGGTGCTCTTATGCTTTATTTTAATTTCAGTAATTTTATATACTTATGTAGATTGACATTCTTGTAATTAAAACAAAGAATCACTATCAACAAACCTCTCAGACCTTTACATGAAATTTAAATTGATTTCCACAAGCTATGTCAGCACTCATAATATAGTATTAAGCCTAGTAAAATAAGACTTTTTAAAATGTATCTGCCATTTTCACAAGGAAATACATCTGAATACATCTCTAATGGCACTCCATCTCTAGTTATTCAGAAACTTCCTGTCAAAAATGAATTTTCTTGGCTTGCTTTACCAAAGGAATCGCTGCATAGATGCCAAATCAACAAATCACTGGGTAATTCATAACGATGGGTTATCAAGTAACTGATAGAAAGTGTTGCATGTGTAGGAGGACTAGGCTAATCTTAGAGAAGAGAGGGATAAATGTTTGTTGTGGTTTTA
>VYZT01026767.1:0-20317 GCA_013400735.1 Pomatostomus ruficeps
CTCCTTTTCTCCAAACTACACAAGCCAAACGTCCCTAGCCACTCCTCACAGGTCTTGCCTTCCAGCCCTTTCACTAGCCTCGTTGGCCTCCTCTGGATGGATTCCAATACCTGAACATCCTTCAAAAATTGTGGGCCCCAGAACTGCACACAGTGCTAATCTAATTATATTGGGTAGTGTCCCTGAAAACCTTATAATAATTTCTAAATTTTTAATTCCACAAATTGCTGATTAAATGCTGCTGGGAATGAAGGCAGTAATGTCAACTGCCTGGCTAGAAATGACAAGCTAAACAAGATCTTTTGATATGAGTTAAAACTCACCTTTTTTTCTTCTTGTTTCAAATGACAATCTTATCCACTCAGCCTGTCAGGCACAAAAAAGAGGAAAAGACTGTTGGTTAATATGACAGCCCAAGTTTCTAAATACTGTTTTCCTTCCCTTAGGAATAAACCTGAGCTATAATACCATTGCTTTTATTGCTAGGTCTAGCTAATTCCTCAAGCTAATTCCCAGCCTGAGGAATTAGAAACTGTCAATTGACTTGGAAGAATTGTTCTTTGAGACATCTTGCTCTGCTTCAAGTCTGAATTCAAGTTCAATATTATCCTACCAGGCAGAGACAGATGTAAGAGAAGGAAAAAAAATGCGTTAGAGAATGGCTGTTGTGCCATAATTTTTTGAAGAATTTCCTGAAGAATAATCATTAAAAATGAACAAGTAGCATGCATTTTAACTTATAAACTACTAGTTTCTCTGGCATCTCTTTTGAGAATAGCCCTTAGTCGATCAGATTGCTTGAGTTTGGCAAGAGTCATTCTCAGTCTCAAGCTGGGGAAGGGGAAAAGGTGAACCAGTTGCCAAAAGAGAGATGTCTAATATTATTCTAGGTAATCGTGTAAGATATCTCTTCAGGTCCCCAGTTGCAACTCCAAAAGGAAGCAGGTCTCATGTAATATCTGTCATATCCTCCAGCCCACTCACCAGATGTTGTGTGTAGATGTTGGGGTCTCGGATGACAGCGAGCACCCATGTTTAGGCAGCTGATCCATGTACTGGGAGGCTGAAGTCCACCCAATGGGATCTAATGAGCTGTTTGAGCCCTCCTAACACACATCCCCAGCTTCTGTCAGCTGAGCATAGCTCTAGGATACACCAGAACAGCCACTGAGTGCAGTGGAAGTGCAGACACATAGCCTATGCAGGAACACCAATCTTCCAAATGGCTACCTAGAAATACCTGAATCTAGAGCTTTTAGGAACTAAAGCCCGCGTATACTGAGGCGTATATGTATGTGTGTCTGCCTGGCAGTTGCAATCATTTTCACTGGGTTTCTTGTTCCTCATCTCTTGGGTAGGCTTGCACACATCTTATTTCTGCTTTCACTGCTGACTGTAAAAACACAGTAAAGTAAATTTCCTTTTAGTTATTTTTGTACTCATCTATTTTATTTCTATGTAAGGGACAATATAATTAAATTGTTAATTTAATTTAGGATTTTTCCATTAGTCTCTATGTCTCCTCTTTGTTTTCCGATTTCTTATTTAAAATATTACTTCTTAAGAACCCAGTTCAAAGCTTATCTATATTATAAAATATCTGATTTTATAATTACACTGAACTTGTTTTACATCAAATAGAGGAGAGGCTGGTACCCATTAAAGCAGTTCTTACTGCAGGGTATTTAAATTACCAAATAGACTGACAAATTGTCAGGTACAGTTGTATCTACAAAGGATGCTCCCCTCTGATTTATATTCACATAGATTTAACAGCAAAACTTTGTAGTTTTGATTGGTGTTATTCAAATGAACAGTGCCTTATTCAATCAGAGACCTTGTGGAATGGAGTATTGGTATGATTTTTCACAGTGTTCAGTACAGTAATGAAAGCAGTTTCTCTCTTTAAGAGACATAGTTACAGACTGCTCTTATTAATATTGAATCAAATGTTCATCAAACACTTGTTTTCTCCTCATCAACACAAACTTAACATATCCATTCCATACAAAGGTTCTGTGATTTAAACAGAGCAATTTTCATCAGATTAACACTTCCTGCACAATTTCTGCAAAAAATGCATCTGAGCTGATTTCACAAATAGAAAATGAAATCTATATGTATTATTTAAAAACCCCCTGAAACCAACCCAACAGAAAAACCCCCTTAGAGAGCCAATTCCTTTCTGTGCTTCAGCTGTGACAGAAATCTAAATCAGCATCCTCCATGGGATTCATTTTTTAGTATATTCTCTTTAGTTAGAACTAGCAGAAAAATCTATTTTTCTTCTCTGTGAATGTTATTCAGAGACAGCAAGAAATAGTGTAGGGGATATATATGTGGGACATGGAACCAGAGTATGGATCTGGGCTTTTTATCCTACTAGCAAGTTTAAATGAAACAAGTGTTAAACATAGTGAAGCAGTATTTTACACAGGTATCTTAGATTCTCTGGGAAACTGCTTTCCCTCTCATATGCATTGCAAGTGTCCAGCATTGGCATCAATAGCAATTGCAGAAGAAGAGTTGCTGAAAAAAACCTAAATGCAAGCATGTTGAACAGCAATGGAGATAAAGATAAGGCTGAAGGATCTGGTGGGGCTTTTTGTGTGTGTGTGTGTGATGGGTTTTTTTGATTTCTTTTCTTCTAAGTAATATAAAGGAATTGTGATCAGTTACTTGATTCCAGTGGAATAGAAACATACAAACACATGTCAGAATATGGGAGAAGAAAACTTTACAAACTGACCAAGCTGCATCTGTGCCAGCAGCAGGACTGTCTGATGTTACCACTGTGGTGATGTGATACCCATTCTGGTATCCCCAGCTTGTTCTTGGAGTGCAGGTGAAGGTGTTTGGCACTTCTGTTCTGGGCAAGTGTGGCTTAACAAGCCTTTAGCAACCAGCATATCCTGTGAAATATGATTCTACAGGTAGTGTCAAATCCTATTTTCACCTGGATCTAGTCAAGTCTCCTGGACTGAAAGTAAATGGAAACATTCTATTTAGGTTTTTTTTTAGTGTGTGTTTTTGTCTGTTTGTTTGTTTGTTTTCCCCAAACACATCTCCATAGTGGTGCAGCACTGAAGGCACCAGCCTTGATGAGTTTTTGGTCACTTCATTTAAATCAAATTTATGTAAAGTTGCTACTGAAATTATCTATGCTACTACCTCACAGTATTTAGTTGTTGAGGCTGTTCATAGAATAAAACAACAGCTCCTAGAAACGTGATGAGGCACCTTTTTCTGTGAAACAATGTGGTTGAATCTCACAGGACTTTGCTTCAGGAAAGGCAATTTCTCTATGATATTATTTCATCAGTTCTAAATGATGCTTCCTACTTTTACTGTGATTAACTACAGAATGAATTTTAGAAGTTCATCTGTTCAAGAAAAGATCCTGTGATCTATCTGACATGTAGTGAAACTGTTCAGATGCCAATGTTTATTTGCAGAAACATTGTAAGTAGTTTGGAGAATCAGCAAAGCCAAGTACTTCCTTCCTCTGAGGAATTTACCTCATCAATCTTTTCCAAACAACTTCTTCCTTTTCTAATTATATGGCACATTTCATAGAAGTATGTAGCCAATTTTATTATTTCCTATGTTTTACTTGATGCATGCTTTGATTTAATGAACAGATGAAATAGGGAACCTGAAGTTCCCAAGAAAATCATGTTTCATTAAAAAAATATTATCTATTGAAATATTGTAGCAGCCAATACATCTAAATCATAGAACAGAAACAGTGTGGAAAGTAAACACTAATTTTTACTATTATGCCAAAGACTAAATCTGAGATATACAGTTTCTTTTTGGTTGTTTATTAATTTATTCCTTGTCTTGGCCCACTTCTTTCCCAGAGCTTCAGATGCTGAATGCCAACACTGAATGAATCTACTTGGTATAACCAAGCTTAGCCTTTCTCCAATGAATTCACCATTCCAGAACTCTGTTTAGCTCCAAACCTAATTATTCTTTTGCCCTTCATTTGCTCAAGGGTCCCCATGCCAATGCCTTCTCCTCTCTGCTTGTGAGAAGTGTAAGTTTTAATACCTATTTGCTGCACCGGGTGCATCAATAAGCAAAGCAAGTTTTGCATGACAGTAGCTCAGTGATCCTTGGAATGCAATTAGTGCTGCCGATGTCCATGAAGATTAAGACTTCTCAGCTCCTTTGCTGCAACCAATACTCTGGAGTACTACTGATTGTACTGTTTGCTTCTTGCATTTTGTTTGCTTAACCTGGAAGACAGAGAAGTAGCTGTAAATTAAAGGACTGAAGATAAGGTAGAGGATCTCACCACTGAAATGTTTTTATTGTCTAGGTTAATTTTATGGAAATTTATGTTCAATTTATGTTTTCTGGAGAAGTTTATATTATCTGACGTAAACCTCAGTTTTAGTTCTGATTTCAGTGGAGACAGAGCATCAAGGAAGATGGCAAAAACCTCACATTCTAGTAAATCTCTATTTTGTTACAAGGCTGCTCAGTGGTTGCTGTGAGTGCATGGTTTGTCTCTGAATGGATACAGAAGCTGCCTGTGTTAAAACATGGTCATATACAGACAGACTAGCACAGATATATATAAAAATAGGGGAAACAGAGACACATATCAAAATAAGAGAGTGAAATGATAATGTTAGAGAAATACCAAAGATCAGAACCAGAAAATTTTGGATCACTCTGCTCTGCAGCATGGCAGATTTAAAGTCCCAGTGCAGGAAAACTGTGGAAAAATAGCCTGCAGAAGAAAGGTGGCCTGGAGTAAACTGCTGTGGTTCCTGTTTGT
Source organism: Pomatostomus ruficeps (assembly GCA_013400735.1). NCBI lineage: Eukaryota > Metazoa > Chordata > Aves > Passeriformes > Timaliidae > Pomatostomus > Pomatostomus ruficeps. Next base: position 4,793 of record VYZT01026767.1, read on the forward strand.
GAGGGAGCAGAACTTTGCATATCCTTACACAAGATATCTGGCTGGTCTCTTCTGGTAGAAATACTAAAGTGCATTGACTTGAATCTCCTCTTATATTTTTAGGTGATACAGACTTGTTCTTCTGGGCTCAAGTATCCAATCTGATAGCACCAAACTTTTAATATTCAATTTTTTCCACCTCTGTCAAGCTCTCCCTCAAAATATTTATGTGTTGCTTTAAGAAACTTTATATACATGCCTAGAAATTAAGCCTCAGTAAAGAGGGTATTAATGAATGGGCTGGTGTTTTTAGGCTGTCTATGACTTTGCTATATGACGTGTTATCTATAGGTATCAGAGATTGTTTAAAAAGTGTTTCATTAGCAACTCTCTATATAGAGTCCCTGCTAATAGAGTGTTCTGGGGTGATTTTTATGCTCTGTATTTTTTTTCCTATCATCTGCCTAAGCCTAGGAATGGGTCCTGTAACCTTGAGCTAGCAGGGAGAAACCTGGCATGGTTTGTTTTTATGTCTTTGAGATGAAGCGCAAGTTTTTTTTTTTCCTTTCCTTCCAGTAGTCTGTCCAGCTGTGAGTTAGGACAGAGTTTTTTTTTTCCTTTCCCCTTTTTGCTGGGATTGCAGTTTTTTTTTTTTTTTTTTTTTTTTTTTCTTTTCCCCTCCTTTTTTTTTGGACTGTTCGGTCTGTTTTTTTCCTATCTGAAAAAATCAGACCATCTCCAGGGAGACAGTTGGCGGGACCCTTGCCAGGAGGTGCCGGACACCCCGGTCCAGTCGGGCCGAACCTTCAGGAGGAGTGACACCAGAGAAAGGAGAGACTCTGATAAATCCACCATCTTTCTCCACGGTAGAGAAGGTTTACCGTCTAATATTATTCAAGTTTTGTTTTGTTTTGTTTTTTGTGCCTGCGTGCACCTTGCTTGTTAAATAAACAGTTCTTGTTCACATCCCTCCAAGAAGATTTTAATTCCGAACCTTGGCTGGGGGGAGGGGCTGTAATTCTGCCTTTTTAGAGGAGACACCCTTTCGGAGTCTCCTCCCAAAATTTGTCTCAAACTGGGACATAGAGCAACTGGATTAAAACCCACCTCAGTAGACAGAAAATGATTGGTAATGTTTTTCTCTGTGGCTCCATGGAATTGCCCTGGGCAGAAGCTCTTCCCTTACAGTATCTAGAAACATGGCATATTCTTGATTTATGTCTCAGAGAAAGACAAATCTCTCTCTGTCTCAGGGCTTTTATGGATTATTCATGACTCAGAGCCACTTAATTCTGGTTTTGCTTGGAAGTTGGATGGATGCAAGATAATTGCAAAAATAATGGGAAATGTTTAGGGCTTCACTTTATGAGATTTCCATTTCAGGATATATCAAAACAGCAGAAAAATAAATTACAGGTCTACAACTTGTGATTACAATGAAGAAATTTTACCTTTTCTTAAAAGCAACTGTGTGATAGATGCATCACATAATGTAAATCTGCAAATTAGATTCAAAATTGCAGACCGAGGGAAAAAAGCTGTTTAAAAAAAGCCATTCAAAATAGACAATGCACACTCTGATGGAATGCCAGATTTAGAACATGGTTATTAGATACTCCCACAATGAAGATAATAGAAAACACAAAAATGTCATGGGAGATAAGATGGGTTTTAAATACAATCTCAATTATGTTCCATCAGGTATTAACATTTCTGTGTTCTGTAGTGCACTTGGTACTTTACAAATATTAAAAAACAAAAATCCCACTTTCATTCATCTGGAAGCAATAGGTATCATTTTAAAGACTTCATTTGTGTGAACAGGCTCAAATGTACACTTACTGAGTAATGCAACCGTGAGGGAAAAGTTAATCATGAAAGCACTTTCACTTCTTAAAAAACCCCATTAAATCCCAGCCAGCATAGCTCTCAAATAGCCAGTGTTTGCTCATGTCAGTTTGCATCCCTTTTATCTTTTGACATAACAACCAGCATAAGCTAAAGCCAAGTCTACCTACCTATCCATCCATACAAGAATTAGCTAATTGTAACTCTGTGGTACTCTGTTCAGTGGTATAACTATCAATATTATCTTTCTCAAGGTTATAATCTGTGATTCCACAATCTGATTGTCAATCTGATCACTCTGATTGATCCACAATCTGATTTGGACATATGAGAGAAGTAATTTGCATTATTTACATGAATATTGTTTTGCTGTTTTGTTTGGTGCAGTCATGAGAGGTAAAAACGAAGCTATTTGCTAATGGAGAGATGTGTGAAAAACAGTGTGAAGAACAATGGAACAAAAGCACAGAATCTCAGAATTAGTGTGATCAAATTTGGAAGGTACCTCTGGATGTCATCTGCTCCAACCTCCCTGCGCTAAAGAACGGTCACTTACAGCTATTGGCCAGGACCATGTCCAAAGGGTTTTTGAACATCTCTGAGAATGGAGACTCCACAATCTCCCTGGGCGAACTGTGCCAGTGCTGGGTCACCCTCACAGTAGAAAAGTGTTCCCTGACCTTTAGAAGGAACCTCCTGTCTTTCAGTTTCTGTTCATTGTCTCTTGTTCCTTTCAACATCATCAACCATTCCTGCATTTTTCTTGCATCTAAGCCACCTGAGTTGGAGATATGAATTGGCATATCTGGTTTGGTGGCACATCCCAAAGCATCTGAATGCTATTCTCTAAGAAATTGTGTTCCAACATGGAACCTGTGTGCTAAACTGGGGAGGAATCTAATACTGTTGAACCATATTTCAGTAAAATGAAAATTATAACTTTTACCCCCTGCTTTTAGAAAGACTGTTAGGAGACTTAGAGCTACCACAGAAACAAGAACAGCAAATAATTTCTGTTATGTTCTATATTTATTACAAAATTCCAGTATGATAGATGATTCAAAAAATATATCTCTTGCAAAAAACCCCTAAGACATTATTAGTTGACATGAAAGCTTAACCTTACAAATAGAAGTGCTCTTTTTTTAAGTGAACAAATGGGGTAATGGGACAAAACAATGTATTATGCTGTCAAAACACTCTAATTTATAATACATTGTGAATCATGGCAATTTTTTCCTTTCTTTTATGCAGAATTGCTCAGCTAAGTCCCCTCAACTTCCAAACCAAAACACTCTTCCATACCTAAGTCCCTTTTCTGCACTCTCACTAAAAGTGCATGCCTACACCCTTAAAATCCAAGAGATTTTTCCAAACATCTTGCACAACAATGTGTGCTCTACAACAGTAACCCCGCTAAAACAAGTAAAGTTATACGTGTTGAATAGCAATAGTAAAAAAAAAAATTAAAAAAAAAGGAAGAAAAAGTGTGTTTATATCCAGTTAATATTTCTTGAAAATAAATATTTTAAAAGGTGGAGGTGTAAACAACTAGTGAGGATCTGTGCCTCTGGAACAACAAATAATGTATTCAGCTTTGTGCTTTGAAAGAAGAAGCTTTGGAAACTAAAACCAAAAAGTAAAATAATTTGATTATATACTTTAACTGTATGTAGGAGAATATTGCTGCTGACTACCAGTGCATGAGTTATGCAGAGCAATCTTCAATGAAAACTCATTCACTTTCTGTTTCTAGTAGTTGCTATCACAGGAAAGGCAAAGACAGAAGCCTGATATAACAGAACTGTACAGAACTCTGATTGGATTATTTGCTGTTTTTCTGTGTGACACAATGATGATGCTGGGTAGCTGGGGGATGCAGAAGGAAACTAGTGTGCCAGCCATACGTGGGTGTTTGATTATTTGCAGTGATGACAGCAATTGCATTTTATTTGGGCTGAGTGATGTTCTTTTTCCTCACAGCACTGAGTTGGAAGGACAGTTTCTTACTTGCATAGTAAAATATTTTAATCTGACACTAATAATAAAGAAACCATTAGTCACAACCATGATTGCTAGTTTAATTCTTTCTCTGTGATGGCAGGCTGTTAGCTCCATACAAACATAGCCCTTTAATCCTGAATCACTTGGAGAATGACCAGAATTTGAGATTGAACTCAGGGAGTCAACAATTTATTCCTTGATGAAAGAGAAATTTTGCCATCCAAAATAAAGACAAGCTCTATATAAAAGTAAATGAATCACTTCTCTAACACTCTTCCAACTTGCTAGGGTTAAAGATTTTAGTTTTCTACACCACTTGTGTGCTGGGAATTATTGTATTTCACATAAGACAGATAAATAGATATATAAAACATATTAGAATTTTGCAAAAATTGCTGTGGTTCCCTGGAATGAGACGTCTCCTAGCACAAGTACCCCATTTTCTTCAGTGATACAAGTTGTGTTAAATCAAGGCTCTTGACTTTAAAGATGGAAGAAGACATATATTTCCTAAGAATTTTTTCAAAGCATTTCAGGTTTTGTCTGTGGGATGTTACAGTTCATGGACATCTGAAACATGTGAAAATGCAATGGATTAATACTGTGTTCAACTGGCATCCTGTAGAAATACTAGATTAATCTGTCCTATAAGAATAATAAGAACACATCATTTGGACCTTTGCAGAGCTTTCACTGCAGGTATGAAATATAGAAACCTCTCCCAGTACCTTTACTCTCTTGTCATGGTTTTATTTGCTTATTGCAATTTCATATTAATATCAACTCTATAGTTATTGCTATTGTTATTATGGTTATAATTTCATTGATTATTCTGCCTAGGGGATTTAAATATGAGTTATTGATCTTAAAGCTTCCATGTTAATTGTTGCTAACACTGTCAAGGTGGAACCAGCATAACAAACTGGTGATTGAGCTGCAATCATTTCCTGCAGGATGAGACACTCTTCTCGAAGTACAGGCCATGAAATGGAGTAAAACATGACTCGGCTGATTCCAGTTTTCAGTGACATGAGAAATATTGTCTTCAGAGATTTATTTTAAGGATCAGTGTGTTTGATTGAACATTATAATTCCTTTTTTCCATGGAGCTTACTTTCGGTAACATATTTCCTTTGGTAAATGAGGGGGCTTTTTGGAGAAGAGGGATTTTTTTGGATGATATGTTTTACTCAGAAGACTTTTAATAAAGGTTGTTTTGACACAGATAATTTAATATCTTCCTCACTTCTATGTAACTGGCAATTGTTGCTAAAAAGAGGCAAGGTAATCTTCTAGTTGTTACACTTGCACAGTTGACAATATACATGTTGATGTAACAACTCTTTCAAAACCACTTATTTAAGGGTGGGTAAATATATGTCTGGGGAAATTTCCCTCCATCTGTTTAGAGAAGAACTAGATTAAGTGCTTGGACTAGATCCCCAACTGATCACAAGCTGTGTAGTTGAATTAAGAGACATAATAATGTCTAGGGTTTTAAACCATTAAAGTGAATGAATATCTAAGGTTAGATTCAAATTTAAAATAGGAATGAAAGCAGAAACATTAGCAGTTTAATACAAAATTAGATTCCTTTATTTCACTGACACAGAATGTTTCTATCTTAAGTTGGGAGAGGAAGGAAGACATGGATACAATTTTAGGAAATTCAGCTTTCAATAATTGCCAGCCGTCATAAGTGGGTTAAGGTAACTGTTGTGAAGAGTAACTTGTATCCCACTAGCATGGGATGAATTGTCTGTATGGTGGACTCTATGAGTGGATCACGTCTTTCTTTAATTTTATTTCTAGATAGAAATTATATTTTTATGCTCTAGCATCTTCACTCACAGGCTTTTTGCCATTGTCAGCAATGCAGTCATTGTTACTGGACCCGAATAAGAGGTGATGGTTGTTCTTGTATGTGTTCTTCTGTGTATTGAGCTGAAGCTGCAATTTTGCTCCCCATTACTTTATAATTTACTTTCTGTGCAGTCATCTATATACTCTGTCTCTTAATTATCAGGTCTCAAGACCTTATTGTTTTCATTAACTTTCTGACTCTAACTTTCACAAACAAAAAGCACAACCTTTGGGGTTTTTTGGCATTGTTTTTAACAGTTTTTTTATGTCACTGCCAGTCACTGTGATCCTCCTGTTGTTTAATTTTCTTTCAATAAACCAAAGATGAGAATATTCAAGACCTTTTCTTACTCTGTTCCTGCCGAACACCTTCTTTTCTATTTTGGCCCTGAGCTCCCTTGTTTACCTATCTCCTTTCAAATTAAAATTTCAGCAGCTTCTTTTCAGGTTGTCACTGATTTGATCAGTCTCTGGCAAACCAGGAATATTTGTGGCTTTTGAACACCCTTGCATGCTACACTGATGTCAGGAACAAGATGTCTTTGATTCTGACCTTGCCTCATCCTGGGGTCAATTACAGACTTCAACTGTTTTAGCTTAAATTTTAATCCCCAACAAAACTTTACATTCATTTAAAATCTCAGAACTTTCTTCCCAGATTTAATTTAATTTGTGTGCTTCAGCTAAGTATGTGCTTTTGGTCTCCTGTGGGTGAAAGTCATCTGTCTTGTGATGGATCCAGTGAACACAGAGTAAGGAATGATACTTACCTAGAATAGGCTGGAGGAGAAGGAGAGCACTGCAACAGAGAACGGTGTCTCAGCAGATTCGTGACACAGCTGGGAGCGGGACCCACTCTTGAAACTCCCAGTCTTGGGACAAAAATGACCCTTCTGAAGTTGCTGGTTGGAAATTTTCTACAGAAATTGCCTAGCATAAAATATTTTAAATTACTGAAAAATTTTCCAATCTTTTTATCAGAAATACTGCAGTAGAAATTTAGCTCAAAAGGATTTCTAATGCCTGAAAGAAGGACATCTACTGAAAAATAGAAATTGTGAGAACTAGAACAAGGGCAATGTCATACATTTGAATTAGTATAGAGTGTTTTATAAATATATCCCCCTTAAAAAATTCAGAGGTTCAAGAGAAGATGGAAAAGTATTCACTTAAAATGCAAATATATAAAGCATTTTAACCCAGGCATACAGCAACAGTGCTGAGTGACATTATAATGATTTTTCTATTAACTCTGAAATGGCTGTGGGCAAATAATAATTATGTGAGCTTGAAAAAAATTCGGAATAACTTTTGCCTGCTACATTCTCTTGTGTACCACAACAATCAAATTCATAGCATTCTTGCTGATGAAATACAGCTTTTCAGAGAAAGGCACATCTTTACTGGAAAAATAAAACATTTTCAAGATTAGAAGTATTTCTTATAGATATACAGATAATGCTGTATAGGAGGATCCATTCTAGTTTTGGAAGTTCCAGCTTTTCAGGCGATGTCTAAAAACAGTGTCCCAGGGCCATAATGAGAAATTTGAGGAGGATCTCAAGACAAAAGCCTGGGAATGGATAGTTAGTGCCTTTGTAGTCGTGTCACTGCCACTGGAGAGACTGACTGTCCGCTGTAGGGACTCCACTGGTCTTCAAACATTTTTGGATCAGCTATAGGAGTACAAAGATTATGTCAAGTGATTTTTGTGTAATATCACAGGGTGTGGAAAAGCTTCTTGTACTCTTTTGTTTCCACTTTATCCTTTCAAATGGAATCAGGTGTAAACACTGGTTTATTTTATTTTTTTTTCTTTTAATTTGATTAATGTACTATTTTCCTCTTTTTGTTCATTGGTTAAAATGTTAACTAAAACTCATTTCATTCATAGTTCCTGAAGCATTTACACTTAAATGATTCACTGCTTTACTGCAGAATCAGTATGTGTTTGCAGTTTCAAATTGGTATTCAGTCCATTCGGCAGATTTCATAGAAGCGCCATTTAAAAATAATTTTTCTAGATAGATAGAATGAGTTGATATATTTCATATGTTATTGGTTTTGAGATACTGTCAGCATTCACAACACTGCTGACAAAATGGGGGAAACATCGTAGCTGCTTTGTTTGGTGAATGCTTCACTCTTTATGCTTTTTCATATAAAAACACCTTGTCCTGTCAATTTTATAACTTCTAGCCTTTGTTTCTTGCCAACAGTGCTAAGGATTTTCTGTTATAATTTCATTTTGATGAATATGATCTGGTTATAACTTTGATGTTTATTCCTGTTTTCCTGTTACCCCTCCTAACTTTTCACTGAAAAACAGTGGAAGTTATTTTTGTCGTATCTCAATGATCCCTTTTTAAGCTCTTTTTAGTGTAAATTTTCCACGGTTTTCTCTGTCAATTTCACAGCTTCTGTAACTTTCCAAAACCCAACAATTCTATATACTCGTCATCAAAGTCCACCTTGATACCATTACTCTCAAAATCATGGTATGGGCAAAACAAACCAAACCCTGTTTATGGGCTTGAGACATTATTGCTGGTTGAAATGTGTAATCAAAATAGAACAATGAGCTGTCATGAGTCCAGCTGCAATGATAGTCCTAATTAACCTAGAAAGGTCTCGTTAGTAATAATACAGTGCAAAATGTCATTCCAGAACATCTGAGCATCAACACCTTTTCTTCAGCTGACAGCAAAGTTGAACTTTCAGTGCTGCTCTGATGATGCCTGAAAGCTGGTATTTCTGACTTAGGAAGGAGGGATGCCAAGACCAACCCAAACAAATCTGGAGACCTTGAGGCGTCAGGTGACTACAGCGCATATGGACCTTTATTAGAAATGACAAAGTTGTATTTGCCAGGCTGTAAAGTTAAGTCTGATGACCAATATGTGCTATATTCAGCTGTTTTAAGAAAAATCTTTTAAAACAGATGTTTTGGTAGAAAAAACAAGTTTCCCAGTTTCTCTTGTTCACATTTTCCTGTTTCATAAATCAGTTTAAAACAGTGCAACTGAAGAACCTGAAGTATCATTCTACTTTCTTTCTCTTAACAAAGCATTTTTGAATTCTGTATTCATTTGTATGTACAGATAATTCTAAACAGTTATTCCATTTCTCTGAAAGCATTTGTCAAATATTAACATTATTTTTCATAACCTTACTTCATTTCTATGACCAGCTAGTTTAATTTTAAATATAAAATAAAGCTTAGGCTTTATTTCAACTTACATTTTTATGTCTGTGCAGAAGTCTGAAATGCAATGCTTCTTCATTGCATTTAAAGCAAACATGCATCCTGCTTTTTCATTTAATATTAACAACACACCACGTTATCCTCTTTTCTCACATTAAAATTGTTAGAAATGCATGCTATTGCAAAGATTAAAGGTGACTTTTTGGACTGACTCAAACTTTGTATTTTCTACAAAGAGCTTACAGTTCCTTGGGCTGATTGTCCACCCTGAAAACACACAGTAGAACACGCTGTTTATTCAGTGTTTGCTCAAGCAGTGGAAGCTGGCCCAGGAGATTCCTATGACTAATGCTAATAATTCAATATCTCAGGAAGGATTTGCTGCTCTATGAGAAAGTGATAGGAAAATTAGCTTTTTAAATTAAACACAGTGTGAATGACTTGTGCTGGTATAGGAGACCAAAAGTATCCAGTGCTGCCACTGGAAAGTCTGATCAGAACACTGTGAGAAGGAGTCCTTCTTGCTCTGAGTAGCATCTCCTGGGATGACAGAAACTGCTTAAATTTCCTCAAAATGGGAACATTCTGTTTCCCAAAAATGGGTAATTTACTTGTGTGCAGAGCCTTTCCTTGTAACATCAGATAACTACAAAGAACTAGGTACCAGCAGCATTTCAAGAATCTCTTTAGTCTATTGAAGAAAAGTAAAATCAAAAAAGTAAAAAGTTATGGAAAGTTCTACATGTGCTCAATCTTTAGATTGGATAGCTGAGATTTACAGGATTACTTGTTCTTGGTCTAACTATGCCTGTGGGCCTCTGAGTCTGTACAAGGAGCAGCAGAGGAGGACAGAGCAAGAGGAGTTGCTGTTACTGCAGGGCAGCCACTGTGAGGGGAGCCCAAGGCTGTCCTGAGCTTCCAGCCAGCTCCAACAGTCCCATCACAGCCCCCAGCTCCCAGCCCCTAAAATACGGTACAGCTCGAATGCCCATTATGGGTTTAGCATACGGTGTAAAGGAAGATCATCCTCAGAGTCTTCCCTGAGTCCATCACGCAGTGTCCAAGACAGCAAATTACGTAGGTGTACAACTGCTCTTGGCTCAAATGTTGACAGACATTGAATGACCTGCAAACAACTAACGATACTAATTAATCTTCCTAACCCTGCCAGCTGGGGTGATTGACTGGCAGTTGTTTGTGACCCCTCACAAACCTTGCCTGGGAATGATTTGAGAGACTGTGAATTTGCACAGTCCAAACTGTACCAGACACTGTAAAAATAATTAAGATGCCTTGGTTGTAACATCTGACAAGCTTTCTTGCTCCTCTTTACTTATACATATAGAAGTAATTTTATACTTCATAATTTTATTACTCCTGTTTTATAGAAGTATATTTAAAGGCAGTTACTGCACTGGCACTCTTGTTTAATTCCTTTCCTACATTACCATGCATTTGCTTGTCTGCTTCTGGTAAAGGTCCAGAGTCCACGAATCTGCCAGGTCTTTTACATTTGAGTGTCAGGTTTCATGACCTCTCAGTTTTGAGCGCTGTAACTGTGGCACTCTTGATTCTTCAGGTCTTGTTAGCTGAGCAGCAGTGCAGGTTTTTTGCATGTAAAATATCAGTCTCAAGGTAGCAGTGCACAGAAATGTGCAATTTAGCTGACAACCTTCATATGGACTTTTTTTGACAGGATTAATCTTGCACCTCACATATTTGTTCCATATAAACTTACACATTACTGACTTCTTGGGTTGTCTTAGGAAAAGTCTGCTTATTTTTTTAAAAGCATTTGTGTTGACAATTCTCTGCCTGTACTAATTGCAAACAAATAAGAAAGCTGATAGCAATTGACTTTCTTGTTATCTGGGAGGTATTTAAGTTGCAGTATGGAATGGAATTCAGTTCTGCCTAAAAAAATATAAATGTAAAAAGGTGAAACATTTTTTTATAATAACAGTTATACTCAGTATGCATCTGAGCTAAAAGCAACGAGTCTTTGTTTTTCTTGCCCTCTCATGGTTTTCCTTTCAGTGAATCTGACCCTGCTGCATGGACATCAGTAGTTCTGCAACTGCATTCAATGAAACACAATGTTTTAATGTTTTTGTTAACTCCTTGGAGACAGAAATTTCATCAATCTGTGTGGTGAAAAGATGCTTAGACAATGAATGGGAGCTGAGTATTTTCTTGGCTGCCTTTAAAGCAGTTCCCCACTATACTTACTGTTGTAATTTCCAATATAAGGGCAAACACTGCGTACTTAGCCTCCATAATCTAATCCTGTTTAGTGAGTAACATTTTATATTCTGATATAACTGTTTGGTAAGTTCCAAGTGAAATGTTCTATATTGAAGTGTTCTGAAGTAAANGTCTGACTTTTTTTTTTAGAGTCAGACCAATCTGTTTTATTCTGTCCATGACAAGGGCCAATGATAAAAGTGTCAGCATAGGACACAACAGTCTTCTCCAAATGTCCAGTTATATGAAATCTTGCTTTCAATCCAGTTTGTCACTAGCTTTGAAAAGGTAGCAATGTTTACTTGCTTTCTGATACAGAAGAATTAAAAAGAGGTTAAGGCAGGATTTTGAAACTTGAACAATGACTCTTAAACTCAGAGATTTGTAACCACTTTCGGTGCAAAGTTGAGTCAAACTCACAAACTGTGCAATTTCACATTCTTATTTTGCCTCTATTTTGCCCTTTTGTAGAGGCAAAATAACTAAACTACATAGGGCAGAAAAATGTACCCAGCTATGTACTTCAGCTTTTTCCTGGTTCTTTATTAAGTGAAGAAAGCTCTGACTTACCTTAATTGTTCTACTGCTTATCTGGTGTAACTTCATCATTGCTCCTTTTATATCTCCTCTGTAATCTAAACAATAAAAACCATTTTTTATTTTATACAAAACAGCAATCCTGCCAGACTAATTTTCTCAGTTAGAAATGGGCTGAATATTAGAAGAACTACTTATCTCTTTGAATATCTGACTTTATATTTCATAATAACTTTGAAGGTCAGACACTTTCCTGATATGGTAAAATTCCATTTGGTAAAAAAGATCAAGATTATATACCATCACCTTTTTAGATAACACATGTATTGTGTTACTTCTTGAATTTGTACCAGGCAACCCCAGATTTCACAGTTTTATCAGAAAAATTAAGACAGGCAGGGAAATGGGTAGAGTAGCAAAATAAACTATGTACAATACAGTAACAGGAAACTCATATAGGTGAAACCTAAACTATTTTAAAGGTCAGTAAACTCTTTTTGTTTTAACCTTATGAAACTTCTTAATAAAGAACATACCGAAGATGACAGAAACCCTTTACAGATAAAATTTTTAACAGCTTAGTTTCCAAGGACACACAGTGGGACAAATCCTTTAACTGAGCTAAGGAAGGCATTAAATAAATCAGTTAGCTAGTGGAAACGAAATTTAAGAATACACGTTCAGAAAAACAATGCAAAAAAATACCTGGCTGGTGCTTGCAGATTCAACAATGTCTCAAGCTTTGTGCAGTTTTCAGGACATCTGCAGCTGTGTTATTTGACTTGTTGAACCTGTAAATCCTCCTCAGTAGGATTTCTTCAGACTGAGCTAACTGGTTTGGCACCTTTCTTTGCCTGATTCTTTCAGCCTGTCAGGGAAGGTCACTTGGCCAAGGCCAGAGAATCTCTGGATTATTTTTGCTTTGCCACTGATATTGTCCGAGGGAAAACACATACATTATCTGTGTGAGAACAGGGCAGCTCAGCTTGCTGATGCAGATTCTAGCTTGAGGCTTTAGTTTTGCAAGTGCTCACAAGATAAGCGGACCATGCAAGAAACGTTAGCAGAAACTATATTTTGACATTTCCCATGGGCATGGCTCGTTGGTATAGAGCACTGGCCTCTTGAATCTCTAAAATCCTCTTATAGAGTACAAGGGGAACTCCAGGATCTGTCCTGCCTAGTGGCTGGGCACAACACTTCTGGCTGCTGCCCATGTGCTGCCTTCATTGAACACTGCCCTTGAAGTGAGAAAAGCCAGCACAGAGAACTGGTGTTTATCAGTCTCCCTTTGTAGACTTCAATCACTGTGGTAAAATGTGCTGAAAAAAGGCAGCAGAGTGATCAAATAGACAGAACACTGGATAAAGAGATGAGAGTATGTTTTCTTGCTTACTGAAACCCCTACTGCCTCAGTTGTCAGGCTGTTCGAACTACTCTTTACTCTCATCAAGAGAATATTTACTTAAATTTACAGCTGTTATTTCCTTTATGACGTTTCTCTTCCTGTTCCCACTGCTCTATACCCCTTTGGTTTTTCTTCCTCATGTGTTTAACTACTACAAGGTATTTAAGAAATTAATTAATTAGGAAATATTTTTCTAATTATTCTATCATGTTACAACACTTTTGACTAAGAGAGAACATAATGTAGGCACATTAGAATTTGAGGAAATTATTTCAGAAGAACTAGAAATTCTGTATCCTACAAAAGAATTCTTTCAATGAAAGGGGAAATATGTATTAATTCTGATACATCCATTTTCTTTTGCCATTCTGTTCCTGTATTGCTCTCTCATCACTTTCATGGCTGTTATTATCAATTCACCCACTTGCACTGCCACTGAGTTAACCCCTAATATGAAGCCCATTTACACCTACAGAATAATGTAGGAGATGCTTCTATTTGTACAGCTGGTCTTCTCTCACATAATTGCTGCAGATTGCGGAGAAGGTGGCAACATGGAGTTCATAATGTACTCTTTTTCCTAGCATATCTGTCCTGTTACTTGTGAGGCAGATTTATTATTACACTCACTGTCAAGCAGCACCAGTAAAGTTCATCTTTCAGAGGATGCAAGTTCTGATCCTGGGGCTTTTTGTCTCACGCCAAAGTATTATATCACTGCAGTTTTGGATAACAAATGCCTTGCAGCTCTGTAGGCTGTGTGGACTATTAGAAATGACCGCCCTAATTTGCATGGAGGGATGGCAAGGTGCAAGGAAAGTGAGTCAGTTCTTGCAGATACAGCTTGCTTTTAACAGCACAGCATGCTTCCCTGTCACTCCTCCACTTAATAGGTCAAAAACTGCTTTAATGTGCACCACAACAAACCATTTGGAGCTAAATGGATTCATTCAGGTGTAGAGCAGAATTTGACTCAGTGCTCTTGTATGAATTCTCCCACTCTATGGAAAACAGACTCAGGCAGACATTAAGATTTACTGCCATTAATTTCAGAGCTAATTTTGAAAGTTTGGGTCAGATATTACATTTATAAATGTCAAATCACAGAAATAAAAAGTTTCAGCTTTTTCTTATGAATATTTTAAAGACATTAAGTAATCACATTATTTTATGCTGTTCCTAATGTTAACTTAATTAAGTCTTAAAAGAATTAAATGAGCTTAACCAGTCCCTCTGGAGTCTGAAAAACAGAGTGTTTAAGCATAGAAATAGTCCTAAAAATAGAGAGGGCAGGATATTTGAGGATTCACTTAGAGAAAAATTACAGAGGGACATCTAAAGCTGGGTTAAACATGACATCCCTTTTCTCTCATTAAAGATGTCAGATGTTAAGAAACTTCTTTTTTTAAAGTTGTTAAGAGATTTTGCTACCTTTGTTTTGCAAGCACTATTGAGTTTTGAGTGGTTGCTGGCCCAGTAGCACAGGTGAGCAAAGTAAACAGTCTCTATTTTCCTTATCAAGTGAGCATAAAAGTGGACAATCGCAATAATATTGGTGGCCCAGCATGCAAACAAATTATGAGTGCTTAATTTCACTCTCTTAGTTCCATGAATGACTCAAAAAATATTCCAATTACACGCAGTAGATTTCAAAATGCAGATTAAGTCAAACTGAATTGAAAGACCTCTCAAACAAATGAAAAGATAGGATATGAAAACAATAGGCAGTGTTCATAGAAAGCTTACTCAAGGCATTGTGTTAAAAAAGAAGTGGGTATTAAAAGACAGGAAACCTAGGTAAACTGTGACAAAAATATCTATAATGTTTGTGTGCAAAACTATACGTCACAAAACAGGAATATTCAAAGTAGCTTAGCATAATGCTTTGGTTTTCATCTAATGAGGAATATACCTGGATGAAAAACATTAAATTCAACATAGTAATAAGGATACCAGCTCTGTTCCCAATTATGCATGTCCACCAAGAAGCAACAATAACTAGATTCCACTTTCAACTTAACGTTAAACCTGAATTTAAACCAGGGGAACTTTTTCTAATATGAAAATAGAATATACAGTCATTGAAAAGTGTGGTTTTAGTGTAGTACTGTTTTGCCTTGCAGTTCTTGCCACCATTTGCAATTATAGCAATGTTTTACTGTTCTCATTCTGCTTTTAGAATGTTAAGGATTGGAAGGCACCTCAAAGGTCATCTAGATGCAATTCCCACTGCTGCGGGCAGGGACAGCTCCCAATAGACCAGTTTGCTCAAGGCATTATCCAACCAAACCTTGAACACTGATAGGGTTGGGGTATCCACAACCTTCCTGGACAACCTGTTCCAGTGCCTCACCACTCTCACAATAAAGAGTTTCTTCCTAACATCTATCCTAAATTTCCTCTCTTTCAGCTTGAAGCTGTTACTCCTTGTCCTATC
>VYZT01026772.1:0-11577 GCA_013400735.1 Pomatostomus ruficeps
GGGGACCCCCTGATCCCCTCACCAGCGCCACTCCCGTGCCCTCAGAGACCCCCCGATCCCCTCACCGGTGACACTCCCGTACCCTCGGGGACCCCCAATCCCCTCACCAGCGACACTGCCGTGCCCTCCTCGGGTCCCGGCTCCCCTCACCGGCGACACTGCCCTGGCCTCGGGTCCCGGCTCCCCTCACCGGCGACACTGCCCTGGCCTCGGGTCCCGGCTCCCCTCACCGGCGACACTGCCCTGGCCTCGGGTCCCGGCTCCCCTCACCAGCGACACTCCCATGCCCACAGGGACCCCCCGATCCCCTCACCGCTGACGCTCCCGTACCCTGAGTTCTCGGCTCCCCGGCCGCGCCTCCTCAGCCGCTCCCGGGTTTCAATTTGGCGGGAGCCGGGACAGGCTCTACGGGTCGCGGCGGCGGGCAAACCTCCTCCAACGCGAACGCGCCTCCCCGGCCCACAATGCCCCGCGCTCCCCCGCGCTCCCCCCAGCGCTACATCCGGGCACCCGCGGCGAGGGCGGGCGGGGCCGCGCGCGATCGCTGTGGCCGCGCAGCCGGGGGAGGTCGAGCCCTGCGAGGACGTTGCTGAGGGGCGGCGGCGGTGGCCCGGGCGCTCGGTCATGGCGGTGAGTGGTGGTCGCTGCCGGGGTTTTGGAGCGGGGGTGGCGGGGAAGGGGCTGAGGGGGGGCAGAGCCGGGGAGGGCCGGGTCGGGAGCCGTGTGCGCGGAGGCACAAAATGGCGCCCGCCGCGCCTTCGGCTGCGGCGCCATGATGGGCTCGGGGAGGGGCGGCCGCGCTGCGCCCACCGCTTCAATCCGTGTCTCCAGAAGTTTCTGTTTCGTTCCTCGGGGCTTGGAGAGAGGCGAAGACTCCCTGGGACTGAGCCCCGGGGGTTCCATGGCTTGGGGGAGAAGTGCTGTGGCGATACGGGCGTTCCTCATGGGGACTGTGGGGCGAAGCTCCCCTGTGAGGGGAGCGACCTGGTGTCTGTGCCATGTTAAATTTTTCTTTATCTATATTTCCTCGCCCTATTATTTTTTTTGTGTTTGGTCACAGGCCTTTGTGCACTTAATTAATTCGCTCCCATCCTGCTTTTTATGATTAATATCGATGGGAAACGCCTCTGCTGTAGTTACCACTGCCTCTCATGTTCAAGCAGGGTCTGAGAGTGTAGCTTTATTTTCTCTGAAAAAATTTTGCGATCCGGTAACGTATAAAAGTGTTTCACCCATAACTGAGTTGAAGAATCAGTGAGTTATCAGAGAGTTAACCTGATGTGGTTAATTTTTTATAAAGTTGTTAAATAGTTTTGAGTGCAAAAAAAACCCCTCAAAAACCAACAGACAAACCGGACTTGAAAGTGAGAACACTTTTCAAAGTTGACTTTAAGCATTTTGCAGTGTGTAACCTGGTAGGTGAAGTTCTTGAGTGTTTGACCAGTGGTGAAACAGAACAGGGGGACTGTAAAATTCTGGAGAAAATGAATCCTATTTAATGATTATTTTTGTTTTTATATAACTTACCCTGTTAAAAGTAAGAGACATTTTTCCATAAAAGGACTTTAATTATGTACTTGTGGTTTTGCACTTTGATTAAAAGTACGACTCATATTCAGAGGTTCCTCTACACTGTAGGTGAGGGGCTTATTTAAGGTAACACTGAGCCTGTGGCCAATCTAAGAACTGAGAATAATCTCACTGAATTCTGTCATTTTTATAATTGCTGGGGTTTTTTGCAGCACTGAGATTTCCCTCAGGTGCAGAGCACGAGGGCACTAATGAGCAGCACTGTGTAAATAATGAGATTGGTAGCCTTGGAGAATGTGGCAGTGGGCTCAGTTTCACTTGGATAATGTGTTTTAAATCCCAGCTAATTTACACTCTTAGCTGGTGTTCTCATTCTTCTCCAGTAACTTCAAAATATAACCAGTAGTAGCTGAAATATAAATGCAAATATTTACCTGTAGCATGTAATGAAGAAAGTCTGCCATTAGTACACAGCATATTAATGACAATCTGTAATATCTGTTGTGGTTTAAGAAAAAGCAGCTGCTTTGTTTTCAAAGTAATGGATATAAATGAGCATTTGAGAGGTTTCCATGTGTCTTGTTCAGTTTGCAGACCGTTCTGCCAGTTGCAGCTGGTGGAAAACTGGAAATTCCAGTCCTCTGCTACACTAAATTGTCTTTCTGAGTAGCAGTTCTGGGCCAGATCATGTCCTCAGTGACATCTCTGCAGCCCCGTGGTGTCAGAAGGTTTGGGTATAATTAACACAGAGGCGATCAGAACGAGACCAGTGAAGCTGTAAAATCGTTACTGAGAGCACATTCACCTTTTCAGCGTGGGCTTTTTCACTCTGTTCCTTTCAAAGCTTTGTAAACCAATTGTGCTCATTTTCCTCTCAGATTGAGTCACAGAGCATCTTGATGTCACAAAATCAGTTTTTGGGTTTAGTCCTCCTGGATCAAGGTTTAGAAGGAATGGGGGGAAATCTTGGTTTTTATTATCTGAGAGAAATGTGATATTGTTGGAACAAGTGTGAGTGACCCCTACGTGCTCTCACACAAATATTTATTTTGCACAGAGGTACTGCTGAGGTGTTTCCTCATTCCAGAGATAACTGTCTAACACTAATACACTGCACTTTACTGCATTTCTCTGATTCAGAGTTCATTCTGTGTTCCAGAACACTCGGGGGATTTTGTGCTGTGCCTCAGTAACACCCAAACGTGCGAGGTCACTCGGATCTGTTGGGACAGCGTTGACCTTAAGTAATCCTGGTCATGGAAATGCAAAAAAGTGATTGACCTACAAACACCATTTAGAGAAAATTGTATCAGAGTTTAGTTCACTGATACTCTGAGAAGGACATTGAAAAAGTAAAGGATTGTGTAATGTGGTGAGAGCGCAAAATGTTACTTTGTATCAGCTCTCTTTATTAAAATCTTAACAAATCAATCTGCATACAGTTACACACTTCACTGCGAATCTATAAAGCCATTGCCTGAGCATGGGATGAACACAATGTTGTCTTTACCAAGAAAAAAAAAAAAAATTTAGGTGTATCTTCATGAGGTAAATAGGTTTTTTTGGTTTTCAGTCCTAAGCTTCTGGTTTTTAAACATTCTGTCTTCATGTGCAGGGTAGTGATACAGAACGAGATGGAGTAGTCCCAGAAAAATCCTCTCCAGAAAGAGAGAAGAAAAAGGAACAATCAGATGCCTCCAGTTCTCCCAGAACATCAAAGCATCATTACTCGAGATCGCGCTCACGGTCACGGGAGAGAAGACGGAAGTCAGGTATGGTCTCGTGGAAGGAAATTGCTTGTGGAGCTGAATTCTCTTTGAAGCAGTTTTGGAAAAAATACACAGACTTAGCGCTAGTAACTGTTAGAATTGGGAGAAAATGGTTCTGCTGCCTTTGGGGGTGTATCCTAAATATTGAAACTGCTGAGGAAAAAGGTCTTGGCAGTGTTGAGGGAATTGGAGGGGGAGATGCAGTCAGTACCAAACAGAAAACCGTCCTGTTTTGTTTCATTTTGATTAGATAAGTGTAGACTGGGGTACTTTCATGCAGTTCTAACAAGAATAAGGTTCCTGGCAGAAGGTAACCTTATTGGAGCATGATGTGGGTTAGTTTTTCACTGTCAGAGCTTAAATAAGTGCAAAGAACTGGGACTGACAGCCAGAGTTTGCTTTCTGCAGTAGATATTCAAACAGTGCTGTTTGTTTTCTAAATCTCGACTTTAAGGGGTGGAATAACTGAAAGGAGGTAGAAAGATGATAGCGAGGTGATCTCTATCTTGGTAAATGACAGTAGATGTTTTCTTCTCCAGATACCGAAGGAAGAAAACACAGAAGCCGGAGCAGAAGCAAAGAGGTAATTAACCCTTTGTAGCGTTTAGGTAATTGTACATCTTAAAAAGTATCTTGTAGTAAAGCACATATGTGTAAACCTATATAAATGACTGTATGGTAAGTACAAGAAATTGAGAACTTTAAGCTTAAAAATGGATATGGAGAGCCTTTCATAGTGAAGCATGATTGCAGCCATCATGTTGACAAGGTAATAGTTTTATAGAAAATGCTTTCAGAAACTAGGAACTTCATTTCTTTCTTTTTTTTTGTTTGTTTTTTTCTTTTGTTTTTGTGGAAACAGCCAAAAGAGAGAGTTCATGTGGAGAAGTAGAATGGTGTTCTTGATCGCTTTCACAGAGCTTCCATTATCCAAAGGCCTTGGGTGGCTTTGTTCCTGGCCAGTGTTCAGGACTTTGAATAATACATACCTGTCTACTTAGGTGCATTAAAAACAATTCCCCACCGGACTGAGCTCTGTTTATTGCATCCTTTAATTGTAAAGGCTGTCGTAGCTTGACAAACAAGCCGAGTCAGCTGGAAATGTGACAGTAGCAGCAAAAATTTCAGAGGGCTGTCTCTTAAAATAAATAAATGTGTGTGTGAATATATAGAGGAGTGAGAAGAGACAGCATCAGTAATGCCTTAAAAATAACTGGCTCACACCCCAGAGAAGAGCTGGAATAAGCAAACCAGGAGCATCTAAACAGTCATAAAGAAGCTTGAGCCGTGTGGGGCAATAGGCTGGGACAGATAAAAGACTTTTTAACCTCAAACCCGGGTCAGGAACTTCTTCCCCCATTCCAATGGAAGCTCTGTTAAAAAAAAAAAAAAAAAGAAAAGGAGGAAAGAAAAATCTAGGCGAGTTTTTGTGAAATTGAATAATATATTGTTTAGCTCACATGATAACATTTCTATAATAAATCATACTCAGCGTGCTAATGCGCGAAGAGACTGAACTGAAGACGCTGCAGACTCAGATAGCAAAATTATAAGCCTACTTCATGATAAGGTAACTATTAGTCATTCAAACTCATATTTCCCTTAAAAATATCTTAAATCCGTTATGGGATATAATGGTGGTTTTATTACTAAGTGTGTGTCTGAAAAATGTGATTAAAAAGAAAATAATTCTAAGCCTCTCTTTAATGATTAAAAACAAAGGTGTTTAAAGTCCTGTCCAGTGCTTTGCTAGCGTGTTAGATCTAATCTTACACAATTGATTTAGCAGCTTTTAAGTTTCCCAGAGTGAACAGATGAGAAATGATCTCCCACAGTAGATGTACTGTTGTCATTCGTTTGCAAGATTAAGCTCTGTCTGTAGGTTAAATGCTGAATGTCAGTAATTGTTAAATTGTTAATATGTATGTGAGAACAACTACTTATATAAATATATACTTAAAATTAGTGTACAGGTAAGGTCACATGTAACAACTGATTATTACAGGAGTTAAGAATAAAATACTGTAAAAGCAGGAAAATTACCTAGTATTCTTGTTTACTTGAACAATAATCAAATATATTTAGAAATGGATACATATTAGTAAGGAGTTAGGCTTGGACAAGTTGGTGTAAATGAATTATAGCATCTTCTCCAGACTTATTTGAGAGAGTTCTGATGGAAGAAGAGGTTTTATGAGTAGTTAACAGGTTTAGATAAGAAGGAAACCAAACAAATAACTTTTGAATAATTGGGGTTTATCTAAAATGTCTGTATTGTGCTTGTGACTTGAGCAGAACATTATTTAAATATGAGACTTAAGTGCGCTATGCTTTTGTGCTAGAAGGGTTTCAAAACACTGGCTATGTTAAGAAAGGGTGTTGATGTCACGACTTAGTCTCTAAGGAAAGCACTGGCAAAAATCAGGCCTGACCTTGCTAAATATTTTTGGCATTGCAGCTATAAAAAGGAATCTTTTTTTTTTTTTTTTTTTTTTTTAAAGAGGCACTGCAGGAAGGAATTGCGGTATAGTGGAGCAGCATATCTGTAATTTAAAACTACTGTGGGAAGCCTGAGTGATGCATGTTCATTTGAAATACTAAAAATGGGATGTCAGCCGTGTAAATTATCACTTTGCTTTGTAAAAACTGTTGGAAGTTACTGAAGAGAGTTTTGCTCTACAAAATAATTACCCAGTGATGACTGGAAGATCTTTTTACTTCTAGAAGCAAAATGCGTGTGGATTTTAGTAACCTTCTACATGGAAGGCTTAGGCAGATATTAAATAGTCAGTGCAACTGTGTATATATGTGCATATTCATAAATTGTCAGGTTCTTTAAGATAAGTACTTCTGTGCTTGGAATGGAGACAGTAACTGACAATGACAGGGGTTTTTGTTACAATGCTCTGAGTCTTATATGGAAGCACTGTAAAGATACCTTGCGGATGCCTTAAAAATCCTTTATAGACAGTGGGGAGGAGGGAAAATGGGAAAAAGGATAGTGTGCATTTGCAGCTTTGGGTAGTTGGTGGCGTTAGGTAAAGCAGCCGTGGCTCATGATTGAGTCGCACTCCTAAGGTTACTAATGTTGCATCACAACTTAGCATTTTTATCTTCTGATACCCATACTAACTCTCTTTGTTGCACTATTTTCCTGAAAGAACCAACTTCTTCTTAAAACAGGCAAGAAGACATGAATCCAAAGAGAAGTCCTCCAAGAAGCACAAATCTGAAGACCACAATGACAAAGAGCATTCTTCTGACAAGGGAAGAGATAGCCTAAATTCATCTGAAAATGGTGAGGAGAGGCATAAACGCAAAGACAGAAAGTCGTCCAGAGGGAGGAGTCATTCCAGATCCAGGTCTCGGGAAAGGTAAGTTGTTCATGTGTTGTGGTGTATTTCCAAAAGCCGTATTTGGAATTATTTTGGACTTCTGAAGTACAGCTGAGCTCCAGTCCTGACCTAGTGTAAAGCTCCAGTTTATATTGCATGTTTCAGTTTTCACCGGGCAGTGCACTTGCAGATAGTTTTTGTGCAGATTGGTTTGATATAAAGTACAAAATGGCTCTTAGACTTTACACAGGGTTGTGTCTCATGTTTATATTGGTATAGAAAATACTAAACAGTATTAAATGTACCCCGTTGTCAGTGACAGGAAAGCAAATACACCTTAGCAGGGACAGGACTCTACCTCCTAAACCATGGGCCTCCTCAGAGGGAGTGCTGGCCAATCCTCCTTGCCTGGTAGCCCACCCAGCACATCCTGAGAGTAGGAGAATTGCCTGGGATAAACAGGTTGCTGCCAGCAGAACTCCGCTTGCGGCTGAGAGGTCTGCAGCAAACAGGCTAGCAAGGAACAAGCTTTGGCTAATGGCAGGCTGAGGGACTGGGTGGTACTCACAACCTGGAACTTGGGCGTCTCTTCCCAAAGGTCTTGGAATATCATGGAGAGGAGCAGGGTTTTCTTGCCTTGGATTTAAGATTCCTGCATCAGATTAGTTTGACTTTGTATTTGTTCTGCGATGTACACTTCAATGAACAACTAAAAATAGCGGTGTTGATGAGTATGATTATTTACATAAACTGTGCAGCTCAGCTGTGGCTGGTGGTGGGGTTCAGTTCTTTTATCATTTCATCCCTTAGACTTACAGCTTAACCTGGTCTAGGCGTGAGCATTTCCATGTGTAGTTTGCAGTCTCCCCACCCTGCCTGGTGCATTTTGCCCTGTGGTGAGGAACCCGTGTATAAGTCCTTAAGTACAAACTGCATTTGAACACAAGAAGAGATACAAGAATTTGGGGCATGTGTTTCAGACGTCATCGTAGTAGAAGTCGCGATAGGAAAAAATCCCGATCTCGCAGCAGAGAGAGGAAGCGACGGATCAGATCTCGCTCTAGATCAAGATCTAGACACAGACACAGAAGCAGAAGCAAGAGCAGAACCAGGAGCAGAAGCAGGTAAGTGTGACCTTCCATGTACTTGGTGATGTTTGGTTGAAAGTTCGGTGGCGGGCTGATGGGGTGGGTTTGCCAGTTAATGCATGTTCAGTGCAGTTCCGTGTGTTTGGTTTCTCCACAGCTGTGCTGAGAGTGGGTCCAGGACTGGGTGGTTTGCTTGGTCTTACAGAAACATTTGTCCTAGACAGCTGAAGTGTCTCAAACTCTTGTCCTTTCATAGTGTGACTTGTTAGAATATTATTGAAGTGGGAAGAGCTGAAGAATAAGATACAGGTGACCCTTTGCTGTATTTGGTGCAACAGTAGTGTGGTTGGCATACTGCTGGATTTGCCCCTTCAGTTTGTGTACATAAAAGCAAGGTGAAACTGGGAATCACTTGCAGTCAGAGCAGATACACAGAAGCTAATTCTGATCAACTCCACAAAGTTAACTTTATTTTTCTGTGAAGTGGCAGTTGGTGTGGTGTTAAGGCGAATTTTGGTTCAAATGGATTATTTCTGAAATGAATGTACCCTTCTGTGTTAGTGATTACCAGCTCTTCTTTGTCAAGTTCAGCTTGAGAACATTCATGGCATTAATTTTTCGCCCTGAGTGCTTTGATTTCTTCCTTAGATTCCAGAAGCACTTGATCTAGACACCCATGAGCTTGGCCTGGGTCTGTGGCAGAGCTGAGATTCCATACCTCACCTGGGATGTGCAGGAGTTGCCATTTCCATTGCTGTGTAGAAGTTAATGTTTTTCAGTCCTGATAATGCATTCAGTATTTTGGTGTAGAGTTCTGAGTCTGTGTATCACCTTTGCACTCTTAATGCCCTGTAGGATTTTCTCAGTGGTGAAGCTGAAACACGACTTACTGACTGCTACAGATGTTTTGTTGAAAGTAGTTTGAATGAAAATCAGTGTCCCGGCAGAGCTCCGAGAAAGTGTTGACAGTGTTCCAGTTCTCTTAGTAGTGTTTTCACCAGAATATTTTAAATTGTTCTGTGACTGGGCATGACTACTCAACATTACAGTGGAACATGGGAGTCTTAACAATCACACTCGTGTAATGCTACAACATCACTTGTGAAACTGTTCAGAAGACTTATCTGTCTGAAGAAGTAGTTGAATTACATGGTTTGTGTCATGTTTTTGACATGCACTTTCTACCAGACATTGAGCTGGGGTGAGTAGAGCTGGGTCTGCAGTTGGTACACGTCACTCACATTTAATGGTATTTAAGCCACATTCAGTTTGTTGTGCAAGGCTTCAGCTCCCCGTTTTTTCCAGTTACTGTAGATAATGTGCACTCACTGTTTTTAAAAGTCACTTTGAACATTGTGATTTATGGCTACATAAAAACTTCATGTCCTAGAATAGATTTTGGCTGCTGCAGTGCAATTCAAATTACCTGAAACAGAACATCAAATGTGGGAAGAAAAAGTAAGGGAGAGTCACAGTTTGGGAATTTCTCCAGCTGGAAACAGGCCTTGTGGGATACTGGTGGACACACTGCAAGAATCCTTTTCTTCTAAGTACTCTTTGTGTCTCACAAATCCTAGAGAATGGAAGTAAATGAGGCATAAGTCTTTTTTATCTGGAGCTAGAGCACTTCATCACGTTCAGGGCTCAGACAAAGCCCAGAAAAGGAGACTTATGGGGCAGTCCTGAAGGCCCCACAGGCTAGATAAACATGATGTGGAAACCTCTGTTAAAACTCAACTGTGAAAGGAATTCCCTCATTCCTGACATGCAGTTGTGTTACAGTGGGCACGCTGTGACAGGAGTATTTGTAAATAGCAGAGCTTGACCTTCTCTTGATGGTTCTTTGCATAATCTCAGATTCAGATGTTCAGGTGATCTGTCCTCATGGGCATTTAAACCAATCTTTTTGCTTTGTGAGTTCGTAGAACCTCCTGGCAATTCTATAGTGGTGTGGCTCTGATTAAGTGCTAGGTGGAAAACATGACACCAGCTGCTTGTTTCAAATGGAAATACTTCAATACAAAAGCTCAAATATTTATTTCCTTAATGTTTACCAGTGCAATAAAGCATCAGACCAAAGACAAGACCAAACAACAATAGTCAGCACGGGAAAAATGAAGGTATCTTTGAAACATGCATTACATCTTATCTCAGGAATGCAGATCTGTCACTTCCCAGTGCCTGAATCTGCATCTTGTCATCTTCTCTGAAAAGATAAGTCTTGCCTCCTTTGTATTCTACCAGATTTGTCATGTAAACAAGGATCTTTCTGTAACTTCAGTCTCTGCATTTCGTGATGTTGGTAGATGCTGCCCGGGTTGCAAACAGAAGAAAGAGAATATCTGAATGCCATGGGAAGTGGCTGTTGTCAAGTTAGCCATTATCCCCAGTTAGCTGTTACCCCAAATAGGTGATAATAACATTTAAGTGAAAAAATTGCAGAAACACCTTTGTGCATCTCAGCTTGCAGGTTATGGCAAATCTGGGAAAAGTGGGAGTGCTATCTCCTGTAAATTAAGCTTGGTTGAACACTTTCCGTGTCCATGATTTCTTCGTTTGAAACACCAGTGTCAGAGGCTTAAACTGGGATAAACCCTTCTCTCTTGTACTGTAGATTCTGATGATCCTGGCACAGAGAACTGCTGCTAATAGTACTTTTCATGTGTACTTTGAGTAGTTGTTTTTTAGACAGGATTAGGTATAGATGTCCTAAGAATGACTCCTGCTTGGAAGGAGGTGGGGAGAAGGTTAGTAAAGAGGAGTTGAACTCAATATTCTGGTATTTTGCCTAAAAATACATTTGAACTGGGTCTCTTTCAGATAATCAGGCTTCAGGTAATTCATGTTTCAGAGTTCTCTTCCCAAGAGAAACCCAAGACAAATCACATGTTCAGCTTAGGAGACTCCCTCAAAGCACGTTTAGGGAAGAGGATACAGAGGGGAGAGTAATAGTAATTTCCTGAACCACTTCTTAAATTGGGCCTCTTCAAAATGCTCCTTATTAACATAATTACAGTGCTTTGATGTCTCTTATGGTTTTAAAGCATTCTTCTAGCTTGATTCATTCAAATCCTCTTGCAATTGACTTTACCAGAAATGGGATGATTTTTCTTAGCATTTAGACTGTCTAGAGCAGATCTGTTTGTTCTAAACACTAAATATGAGAGGGTAAATAAATACCCAGAACTGCACATCCTGTTACAGCTGGAAATCTTCAGTTGTAGCTCTGTCTTGTTAAAAGGTGACCGTTGTAGTATAAACTCTCAGAAAGCTTTTCTTGAGAGCTCCAAATTAATAATAAAGCAAATTTTCAGTGCTGTGATAAAATACTTTATGAAATATTAAGCTGCATGTGCGCCTTCATTGTTTTAGCAACTGTTCCATTTGGTTACAGAGAGAGAAAGAAGAGAATTGAAAAGCCCCGGAGGTTCAGCAGGAGCCACAGCCGGAGTCCGAGCCCGCCGCCGTTCCGGGGACGAAACACAGCAATGGATGCACAGGAAGCCTTAGCAAGGAGGTCAGAAATTGTGGTGGTTTTCATGTTGTGTGACGTGAATAAGCTCCTGATGTTGATTTTGCATGTCTAAATATTTTTATTTTCATGTACCTCCAGGCTGGAAAGAGCAAAGAAACTGCAAGAACAGAGAGAGAAAGAAATGGTTGAAAAACAGAAGCAACAGGAAATGGCTGCAGGTAGTCCCTGTGTATTGGATTAATTCCTGAACAGCAGTGTGAGGGGAAGACAGAGTAGGCTTTTGTTACAGGAGTGTTGCAGTCTTACCCAACAGATGGGCAGGTTGTCTTTACGTTATTGTTAATAAGAACCACAACAAGAGCTAGGAAATGTTAAAAAAA
>VYZT01026775.1:3947-14727 GCA_013400735.1 Pomatostomus ruficeps
GAGGATGCAACTTTCTGTATTTAACAGCACTGACACTACTCCCTTTTCTGGTTTTGCTGCTGGGATTTGGCGTTTTTCTGATGTGTAAGTTCCAAGCAGCTCAGGTTTCATCGTGAATAAATAGCAATTTCACTGTATCATTGCAGATTGTTATTTGAGATGACATATGGCCTTCCCCTAAAGTAAATCTGACAAATAGAGAGTCCTTGATTTCTTGGTATGATAATGTAGACATTATTGTTACTATTGAAATTTGTTAAAAGTGGCTTTTAAGTGAAGAGTGTTAATGGTGTAATCTGGGAAAGGATCGGTACATTTTTGGTACATTTTCTTAATGCTAAATAATAGCTTTAATTAAGTATTCCATACACATATATATCAATCACAATCTGCAAGCATTACAACTGTATTTCCGTGTCAAAATCAGTTGGATTTCCCACGTTGTTATAGCACACTTCTCTATATTCTATATAATTTGGTGCAGAATGTCTTTGGTTCTACATACTAAAGGCACTTTCCTAAAAAATAGCTAACTGCACATTTATGATACACACATATTTATAGGCATATTAGGTAATATTATGCCTAATTTTTATAGTGTGAATGGGGCTTGTAAATTTTTTCTTGTACCCCATCCAGCTTTTCTGCTAAGAGGAGTAATATTCATGTTATTATGACAGACAACTTACATTTTTTGCCTAATATTTGCTACCGGTTTCAATTAAATTCTCTGTAACATTATAAAATCAACTGCTGACTAGCACACTGATTCATCTTTAGTGAGTTCAAAATATGAGCATTCCTGCTTCACAGGACAGAATTTAAAAGCCTTCTCTTTTTCTTTTGATTTAATTGAACATCTGTAGTAGGAACAGACAGTAATCCTACAAGAGCTTAAATGCTTTGTTCTGGAGTCCACAGTGGAGTTGAGTGCAGAATAAGGAATTCTCTTTACATGTTTTTCCTTGGAACTAATTGATCGGGAGGGGATTGAAGGATTTGGATTTTCTTCCTTTGACTGGGAGGGCCGTAAATTCCTTAAAGTACTTCTTTCTGCAGTCCACAACCCATCTGAAGAACCTGGAGAAAAACCTTTATGAGTTGTACAACCATGTCAAAAGCAGATTTAATTTAGGAAAATGGTTTACATTGAAATACTTTGCACTGTTTGTCCTGATGGTGGTATCCTGCTTTGTGGCGTATTCTGAACACGGGGAGGCAACTAGAAATGTGAATTGTCTAATTATTAATTTCCAACTGTGATGAGAATTTGCTAGATGTCCAACAACTTCTGTATTATGACCTGCATTTTGAATTTCTAATCTCAATGTGTTTTGATGGAGGCAATCTCTTAAACCACCATCTGTGACCTAAATCACAACACAAAGTACACTGGGCATTTTGAAGGTATGTCCCAGTGGCCAGCTACCTTTTGTGCTGCTGTGTAATAGCCACCAGTTTGTGTCATGACAGCAGTGATTACGAGCAGACTGTGGCCCTTAAAGAAAGTCCAGAATGCTTCTCAGTTTGATTCAGCTCAGATTCCTCTGCCTAGACCTCTGAGGAATGCTGGATTCCAGCTGTAACTCTCCCGCTGGTGAAATGCAGCCAGCATTGCAGTCTGCGTGTGTATCGGTGGTCTCCTTGGTTTTTGCATGGCTGGTGGTACGAATGATGAAAAGGATTGTCACAGCCTGGAGCTGTGGGGTTTGGTAGGACTCGGGGCGTGGTGGTGTTCTGGCAGTCTCCTTGGGTTCTCTGTTCCTGCCTTCTTTATAGAGAGCTGTCCCTCAGCTGCAGGCTTCTCTTTTTACCTGGTGCTTTTTCTGATGTTTTTCTGTCATGCCTGGTCTTTAGTTTATGTACTTCAGCATGTGTTTCACACATGCATAATTTATTAATTCCTCTGTAGAATATTGTTTCGTATGTTTTGAGAAGTTTGCAAAATTCTTGTATTGGTCCCCTGTTCTGCCCTCATCTGGGGATTCCCATTACTTTCTGGATTTTGCGAAGTGATGTGAGCTCTGTGCCTCATCAGGGGTTCATGAGAGATAAATACTAACCTGCTTTGTTTATTTTAGGAGGTCTTGGTTATGGACACAAGTGCAAGTCCATCGGAAAAGGCAGTGCCAGCAATGCAATAGTCACCAGCAATCCCATGACAGTTCAACAGCTGGGATCTCTTTCACCTTCGGCAAGTCAGCTTTCAACAGCATGCAGGCAGAGCAGCCCTAGCTTACAGAGGTCTATGGATGCTTCCAGCCTCAGTGCTTCTCCGTCAGATATAAGGTCCTCAATTACCTTTTTGTATTCAGTACTTTAACAGGAGGGGGATTTAATTCTTCTGTAATTAAAATATGACATTTCTGATCATTAAAATCAGAATATCATTCTTTGTTATGCCACGGGAAATTGAATTCCACACAATTTAATTCAGGTCAGCTATAATCATACTGTTTGAATCATTCAAATAACGGGTGCAATTTGCCCACACAAAATCTTTTTTATTAGATAAAGGCTGTTTGATAGTCACAAACTAGATTTTTGTACTAGGTATAGGAAGTGTTATAAAGAATGAAAGCAGATATAGTCCATGTTACATCTACATGGTGCTAAGAGTGCTGTGTTGGTGCCTGTCAAATAACACTAAGGACAGACAAAAACCCATAAATGTTCTGCACATGTTCCTCTCTCCTTATCAAAAGTTTTTGCTCTCAAATGGTTTGTTTACATAATTAAGTTAATCAGACCACTTTTCCCTGAGAACTTGTTAGTTTTCCTAGTTCTGTTGAGTAGGTAAAGAAAACTGTGACCTCTTCCTGTAAATGTTGCCTTTTTATATCACTTCCCCACAGATAAATATTTATTAATTCATTTTAAATGCTTTAATAGGTTTTGAGATTATGACTATGAGTATTGTCAACAAACATGAATTAGAGGAAAATAGGTATTTGACAACCACCCTACAAACACATTAGGCACATCCCTGGATGTTAAACATACAGTGAGAAAACATTCTATGTATTATTTTGGCATCTACCTTCCCCATAGCCCACTGAGTTGAAATGTAGTTTCTTATTTACAAAAGACCACAAGAGTCTTTATTCTCAAAGCAGTTTACATTTTACTATGTTGCTTTATTACAAGCCAAGGAACATTCTTGAAATAATTAAAATTGGTATTATGCAACTGGAAGAAAACCTTGCTTTACTCTTAAGATAATTTTTAATATTTCGGTCACTTCAGTTGTGAAGACTGACTCCCCTGGGAAAATTTACAAAATTAACTGTGCTTTCTATGTAAACATGTCAGCAAAAACCATTCAGTGCTAAGATGATGACAAATGACAAATCCAGAGATATGCCTTTCAGATCAAGTAAAACTGATGCTAGAAAAATATAGTTACATAGCTGTTACTTATTTAAGTTTTACATGTGCCTGTATGGTTCCAAACATTGAAGGTGTGGTTGGATGTACTATGTCAGTACTGAGTTATACAGTTTTGGTTTTATTTCAAAGAAACATTTACTAAGGGCAAACTGAAGTTGAAACACTGGCAGAATCAAGGACCTGGTGTCCCTAGAGTAACTTTTAATTATTTATCAATTAAGGTGTTATAAAATAATTTTGTCACACAAAGAATGTCCATTTCAGCAATTTTGACCTCAAATTGTCTGTTTTTATAGGGCAAAACAAATTTAAACTCAGATTTTAACTCACAGTTTGTCTAAACAGTTTGGGGGGTTTTTTGGTTGCTTGTTTGTGTTTTTGGGGGATGTTGGTTATTTCTTTTTGTGTTTTGAGCTTTTGCTTTATTTTTGATTAAATTTCTTCAACTATAAACTGCTTTTGCCTAAATGAAGTTGACTGATTCTTCTTGGGAAGAGTGCCTTCTCTGGATTTTATCTCTAAGGCACTATGAACTGTGTCCTGGCAACTCAATCCAAATCAGATTATTTGCTGACTTTACCAAAGCCGAAATGAATTTTTTTTAATTTTTACTAATGGAAGAAAGAAGACAGTTGGGAAAATGAGAGTTTTTCTATAGATAGCATCAGATTCTGGTGTATAGATCATGGGAGATAAAACCTTCCCCATCTTTTTTGAGTTTCTGCAAAACTTTTTTGAAGTATTCAGTCATGTTGCTTGAAACCAGATGTACGACTGTGTTTTGCTTTGACACAAGTCAGGAAAGGACCTAGGAAAGAGCAAAGGGTTCTTGCTTAGTAAGTAGAAGACCATGAAAAGAGAGAAAAATATAGTTTTCACTCTTCCATGTTTATGTTTAATATTCAGGATTATACTCTGACATTATGGCCTCTGTACAGAGAGGGAGAATACAATGTAATTGCAAGTATCTGTTTTAAATGGTAATGAAAGATCTCATCCAAACTCAAGCTGGTTTAGCTTATAATAAGCAGATGTACCAATTAATACCATCTGAGAATCTGGCATGCTGATAGAGCTAGCCCGTCATTTTCATATTAGGTGTGTTTATTTTCCCCCTACTAGAAAACTACTTAGTCACAGCGTGGGCTGAATTTTAAATAAATCTTTATTTTTTTCAGGAACTGGAATCTTTATTATTTTTGAATTTAGATGCTGAAGTGGGAACCAAGCTTCTTCAGACTATCTGGCACTTACTGATTGTATACTTGAAATTCTGGGCGAGCTTTTTAATTTTGTCCTATTATGAGACTTTTAAAAGTCAGTTTTTCTTCAGATTCACTGATGGATATGTCCCTTTGTGTTAGGCCTTAGTAGCTTTTTGTATGACACTGGTCCTGCTATGCATCTGATTAAAATTCTTGTCAGTACAAAAATATTGATGCATGATATATTTTCCTTTATTCTTAAAAGAGAAAAAAAAATCAAAGAAACAAACTGGCGAAACATTCCTACCCTCTTCTTACATTTTCTAGATATGAATATATACAGCATAGCATGGAGAAATCAAAGCTTGCCTACTTGTCTTGCTCTGCTGAAAACTGTGAACCTGTATTTGGAGTCACAGCATACTAGCACAATTTAATCGCTCTATAATGAACTTTAACAAAGCCCATTGACAACAGACCCAACAGCCTAAATCAACTTTTTCACAAACAGTCATCCCTTTAGATCTAAATGGTATGCAAGACTGACCTGATAGAGCAGTCTCATTTTTCTCATTTCTCTCAATGCAAATTGTAGTCAGCATGCTAATTGTGTTTTTTATCAGTGGTCTGTTTTGCAAGTACCATTTAAACCCTGATGGAGTAACATAAGGTCCGTGGCAGTACCCTGCACTGACATTGAATCAGAACAGGATGTTTCTTACTCTGATGCACCAGATCAACCACGCGTTACAAAGCAAGTGTCTTGCGCATAGGAGCATTTAACTGTCCCTCCCACTGGTCACCACAGCAAGGCTTGCTCTTGTTTTAAGCTACATTTTCCGTTTATGAGCTGTCCTACAGCACCTGCAAACTACTTCCTCTCTCTCTCAGCCTATGCCAAGCTTCCACTCCTGTGTCCTTGATCCGTCATTGAAATTCTGTGCTTCTTCAAAGCTGTATTGTGAAAATAACAAACCCAAGAACTAATCCTCAAAACGTAAGATGTAGAGGCTTCCGTGACATTCTCAGATTTATCTAGATACATACCTGGTTCTTCTGATTGTTAGAGCTTCTTCAAAATAGAAATTTATATACTGATAGCACCACTAGCTGGCAGGAAATCCAAGTCTACCCGGGTGTGAACTGGAAACAAAGAAATAAATCCACTTGACCTTTAGCCAGTATTTGCAGCCATGAATCAGGGCCCCGATGTCCCTTTATTTCCTTTTTATAACCTTCTGTAGAAAACAATACTTCTAAGGGCCTATATGTTGGGAGTTTTTTAAGCTACCCAAAGAATATTTGCAGCATAAAGAAGTTTCTTAATATCTCTGTGAAAAACAAATGATAGCAGCAAGATTATGCTTTCATGAAAAATTTTGATTGCTGACTTGGAGGCAGATACATCTTCAAATCAAATCTAAAAAACCCCTTCAACCAGTTCTCCTACATTACTCATTTATTTTGTTTGTTTTGTAAAGTTAGATACTATCTGTATTTATAAACTTGATATATAAAACCTCTGTAGGGAAGTATTTGTAGTATTTGGATGCGTTACAACTGACAAAGTCATTCGGGTTGAATATTTATTCTCTATGAATCAGTTTTCTTCCTGTTCTTTTCAAGCAAAAATAATAGGTGTCTCAAATCAGTATGAGTTTCTTATAAGGCAGGAACATAATGCTTTGGCTTCAGAAGTCCAAACCTATTTACAGCATAATTGATGAAAAGAAGTGCATTAATTTCTGCAATGGTGTATCAAGAATATTTACAGCAACTTTTCTTCAAAATCTTGAAGTTTTAAAGTTGGTTTCCTAAGTGACCTTTTTACATGTATATTGTCTTTGCATAACTACTGGTACATTAACCAAGTGTGCTAAATTTGAGTACGTAATATTAGGGAGAACTTTTCTCACATGTAGCCTTGCCTTAATTTTAAGTGTGTGTGTGAAGTTGAAAGAACTACTTCTGGATTGTCTAACTGCTTGTTTCATTGTGCCTTTATTTCAGGTCGCTCTTGTCATGTGAGTCTCTGGCCTCCACAACGTTAAGCTTGTCAGAAGGTCACTCCCCTGTGAGCGTTGAACAAGAGTGGTCACACAGGTACAGGACACTTTCTTCTGTTCCTCCTGACCATGGTTTACAAAAAGGCAGTGAGCTGGGGGATTTACTAAACTTTTCACCTGAAACATCTATGTCCAGTAACTTACTACCATCCTACTTATATGGCATGGAAAATAAGCATTCCCCTTACTCTAGTCCTTGCCAGTCCTCAGTCTGGTCTCAGTCAGCCCGCTCCAAAAAGAGAGCACTTTCTCTATCTCCTCTGTCCGACGGCATTGGGATCGAGTTCAACACAATCATCCGTACATCCCCAACTTCCCTGGTGGCCTATATCAACAGCTCCAGGGCATTGCCAGCAAACATCTCCCCGCAGCCGGAGGTCTATGGACATTTTTTAGGAGTGAGAGGAAGCTGTATACCCCAAAATTGCTGTGTTCCAACTGCCCAGAAAGGCTTCCACATGGCGAATGGCAATGTCACCTTTCCAGGGTATGCTGAGAATGGGGCTGGTGAGTACCAGCAGATGCAGCAGCTGGAGCAAGCCAGCTTGCAGATGGCTGCCACCAATAACATGGTGATCCAGCAGGGAGTGCCGCCCGTGGACAACCAGGCAGTGGACATCCTGAAAAATGAACAGCTGGAACACTTCTCAGGCCCCATTGTTGACATGCCTCTTCCAGCCCTGCTGCTGCCACCACCTCCTCCTCAAGGGCCGCCCCCGCCATACCATGCTCACCAGCGCCAGCCTCTGCACGGCCTCCCCAGCCACGTCCACCCGCCCCCGGCACCGCCTGCTGCCCCAGGCGCCCTGCTGGAGGAGGATGGCGAGCTAGATGATTTCAATGGCAAGCATGGCTGTTGCTGGGTTGACTGCGGGAAGCTCTATGACCATCAAGAGGAGCTCGTGCGGCACATTGAGAAGATCCACATAGACCAGAGGAAGGGAGAGGACTTCACCTGCTTCTGGGCAGGGTGCCCTCGAAGGTTCAAGCCATTTAATGCCCGTTACAAACTGCTGATTCACATGAGAGTCCACTCAGGAGAGAAGCCGAACAAATGCACAGTAAGTCTGAATTCTGTCTTTCTCACCAACTAAAGGCTCTCTGTTATGTAGGAAAATACAGTGGAGTTGTAATTCTGCCTTTGATTCTCCTATTTAATGGTGTACTTTTTAAACTAGTCCGTGAGAATAAAAGATTACTGTTCCATCTTCCCACCTAAAAGGAAAGGTGTTCTTTAATTTGATACATATCAACAGATATGGTTACACAAAATGTTATATTTTCTGCATTTATAAACTTTTACTGTAGACTGCAGCAAGTGACATGGTAAACCTTCATAAAGCAAAACTGAAGCACAATCAGTACTTAAGTACTTGCATGAAGGATACATGCAGGAAAAGTGCTGCAGAATAAATGTCACAATTTATCCTGAAATATTCTTGCGTCATGTTACATCTTTTTGACTTGAGGAATTTTCAAGACCTTGCATAATGTCACCACGAGAAACTGAGAAGAGCTGGGCATTTTTAAGGCAGTTGTTTGTTCTATTACTAACAAAAACCAAACCCAGGTACCTGTTTCCATGAATGCAGTAAGAATAAATCCCATACTAATTTTTCTGTTCACAGATTCTGGTAGTGAGCATGCAACCCCAAAAGTCATGTTTTTCTTACTGTTTTTATTAGGGTCACTGCAAGTCACATAGGTTAATAATGTGGCTGTTAAGAATCAGTTTATGCTTAGTCTCCAGTGCACCATCTATAAACTCTGTAATTCATATTCTTGAATTGCCTTACATATGGTCTGTATTTTGGATGATGATGAGCTTAATCTTACTAAGTGCTTATTTAGTGTCCTCACAAAGCAACCTCACCAGTGTAGTTTTGAATCCCCAGCATAAACTAACAAAATGATGAATATATAATTTCTAGGAATAATCACTGATTAAAAAACATGTTTACATGTGGTGAAATATAAATTGGTGCTTGGAGTCTATTTCAGTGTATGCCTTGTTGAGTAATTCTTTTAGCATGATGTAGATGTTTGTTTGTGCAGTAAATAGAAAAGGTGTTTTCTTTTACTTTTGTTTCTTCAAAGGGCCAGTGTCCTTCAGGATTGAGTGGACATCTTTCCAGGTTTTTCTCCTGAATTTAAAAGATCTGGTAAAGATTGTGTCATGACTCTAGAAAGGCTTTTTATCCTTCCCTTCTGTCACACCAGAGCTCTCTCAGGCTCTCTGCTTTCTGAATATTTTTTTAAATTCCAGATATATTGGGTCAGGGTTTACCATTAATTTCAGTTCCTCCTTAAGCATTTCTCATCACCTTTATGGGAAGAGAGAGAATAAGGGAAAAAAAGAATTATTATGAGTCAAGAAAGTAATTTTTTAAGGGAATATCACATGTAATTAGAGATACGGAGACAGACATCAGTGGATGAGTAAGGACAGACAACAGGATGAAGAAAGAGGGCAGGAATGATGAAAGAGCACTGAAAAAGAGTAAATCCAAGTACCCAGGGTCTTTCTAATAGAAGAATTATGATGAAGGATCATGTAATACTGGGGAAAACATTGTGTTGGTAACACTCTATACTCCCTGCCCTCCCTGTTCAGCTAGGGTGCTTACAGTGACCTACTGATTATAAAAACTCCTTGAGGAGTTCTTAGCTTTGAAGGAATCATCATTTACTGACCATAGATTATGTGTAAGTGGATAAGGTATTTCATATGATAAAGTTTTTGAGATTCCTAAACCTAAAGTGTGTGCCAAGTCCTGCTGTGTCACCAAAAATGAAGAGGTGTCTATATCAGCTTCTCAGATTGCTTTTTAGACATTAAAGTGTGATTAATTTTACTGAACTTAAGCAAGCATTGCTGGATAGCACCAAGAAGTTTGCATATCAGAAGCAGCACCCACATACTTATCTTTCTTTCATGTTGAGAATTGTGGTGAAATGTAGAAATACTGAGGATAATATGATAACCCTCATAATGTGAGTGTAAATTTGGAACATAGGCCCCAGTTCTTGGGATAAGCAAGTAGAAATGGCATTCTTTAGTGTGGTTTGAGTAAAAGAACTTTCTGCTTTATTCCTTTGCCATTTCACAAACGGTGTGAATTTGGAAAAACATATTTGGCTTTCTAATGCCCAGCAGCCACAGTCTCTTGATACATTTAGAAAATTTACTTCAGTCAAACATCATACCTTTCTCACCAACTAGTGAAATTTGCAATCATATCCATGCCATATAAAGTTTTAAATAGAGATTTTAGGTGAGGTATTTGGGAGAACATTTTGGGCAAGATAATGAAGAATGATTTCCTGATGAACAAAAAATTATGCAAAAGAAATATGAAACTTTTCACCAAACCTCTATGAATTTATGCTTTTAAGTGCAAAATTAAAACAATTCATTTATAATCTTTATTTGTCCATCTAGGGTCTTTCTATAATATTTTTTTCTAGTTCTACATGCCGTATGCTTCTTTCTCTAAAATTATTATAAAGTAGTTGTCTCTGTGTCCGCTGCAGTTTGCAGACTAGTGGTCCAATAGACCAAGCAGGAAAAGGGAAGGAAAGATGCCAAACACACATCTGTTACATTAATGAACCAGATTTACTGTAAATAACATGGCAGAAATAGTAAGTCACTGGGAGGAACTATCTCAATGTAATCTCTCAAGACATCCTGTAATCAAAGGCAGGCAGTTACACTAGTCACATCACCCATTAATCATTGTGGAAGCACTGCATGTGTTGATGGTTCCTAACAGTTTGCAAGAGGCAATCTTCTCACTGAGCATAAACTGCAGTGAGTCCTGGTCAATACACTTACCATGTCGGTATATTTATTTGTCAGTATTGTTTAGCTCTGTAGTGCTGCCTGTTGAAAGTGTTTTTTATATACTGTGCTGCGTATCCAAGTGGATTGCTGTGATACAACTGTGAGCTTTACACCAGCGAGCTTTACAAGGTCTCAGTAACTTTTAAGGTGAGGGTTACTTCTAAGTTGTATTGTTGTAACAATAATAGAGATAATATGAAATCAGGTACACAACTGAACTTCACAAGCTGAACTTTGTAACATCATTTTATTCTTCTCTATTATCGATCGTT